>JBBPLD010000273.1:0-15670 GCA_038089555.1 Chalciporus chontae | reverse complement strand
TGGTGATATTGTTTTAGACACTTGTTCTACCTTCCTTTTGAATAATTGGTCTAGTAAGTATTCTTATCAGACTTTGTACTAGTGGTTGTAGATGCTACAATGTCGATTCAAAAAAGATCCATATGTATATAAATTGTTCCATTTGTTTACAATAGTGCACAAATAAGTCATAGGTGCACATATGACTACAAATGACTGGCTATGACATACAGGGTTTTTCCTGATGTCGGTGTCGGGGAGGTCTGCCCAGAAAGGAGAGAAAACAGGACGTAGGCCCTGTGCGATGAATTCTGGTGGGTATTGGCCGATGGCTTGCGCGTGTAAGATGTTCGTTGTTTGCGCTTGATTGCGAGCTGGAAATTGAAGATTTGCACCTCTTTGCTCAGCACGCACGAGGCATTTCGGACACCGGTTCTCAGCGCAGCAAGCAACGAGGCATTGCTCTGGGTGGTCTCCGATATAAGCAGCCAGGATGGGGAAGACTCTCCGAATACGCCCGTCAGCACAGACCATCTCCACTCCTTCCTTGCCGGCCGCAATAAGAGGCTCGAGAAGCCTCTTCATGCAGTAATGGAATAATTGGTACCCTGCGACCGAGTTATCTTCAAATGACTCTGGCTTCGACACCGGTAGGTAGCCCAGTAGGACTGCCGCATGGCGTGCTGGCTGACGACGAACGCCCTTTGAAATATTACCAATGCTTAGATAGACTGGCCAGGCGTTCTTGTCGCCTTTGAACCGTGACAACTCGGTTTTATCTGACGCAAGAATTACCGGAGCAACTGTAGCTCCTGCAGGTAGATGGCTCTGAAAACACGATAAGGTACGTGAATTGTGTATCATGGTCTGTGTGCTCACCTGCGTCTTCCACCACCAATCACCTGTCCACATTTCATCGTATCGTCGAGTCGTGCCACGAGGGTCTGTATAGACCTTCTCAGGTGCGTATGCTACCTCCCCGCAAAAGGCTGGATTCCCAATTAACTCCTTAACACAAGCAACGGGATCGCGCATCCATAGCTCCAGCTCTTCTATGTCGTCTTCATCGGCAACGGCTCCATCGTTTTCATCGGGCCCAACAGGATCGTCGCCATGGACTCGCACAAGTTCGCATCTCCATTCAGGTCCAGTGGGTAGCCGATCAATGACTTTCATAGAGGTATATTTGCTTCGATAACTTGGTTGTGTCCGATTCCGTGTCTGATTCCAAATGAAGGTGAGTACATATTATCATTGAAGGCTTATACTCACAATCAATAATTTTAGGAATTCCTCCATGGCCCCCTGGTTAACATTACTGATGAGCCATTGAGCCAGCTCCCACTCCTCCTCGTCTGCAAACGGAGCATAGGCACCCTGCCCGGAGGCATCTTGAACATCCTTCATCACTTGGAATGATGTTTTGCCCTCGCGAAGGACCTCGCCACACGGACGCTCATTGAACTCCATCGCGTATCGCGGAAAATACTCCCTCTCTCCCTCGTCTTCTGCCACAATATCCTCTTCGGCAACAGGCATGGGATCGTCTGCCACAGCTGGTAAGCCATCTTCAGGTTGAGCCAACCCCAGATTCAAGTTAATGTTGGGTATTGCAGAGTGATTCAGAGGTATACCCTCCTCGACTCGCAGCACCGCCTGACAACGTGCTGAATGTGCGATATGGCGGTGCACACCGCTCGCTGTAGGAAACCCCTTGCCACAATGGCCACATATATGAGCGGATTGTGCCCTGATGGGTGCGATGCGTGGCATGGCGAAGCGAAGCGAGTCTACGAACGACAAGAAACTGGGTGAAGGAGCAAGACCTTCGTGTTCAACGTTTCCGACCCTGCGAGGACCCATCCACCTTGTTCCGGTCCCTAGCCATATTGCAACCCCAATTTGATTGATTGATTTATTGCTGTCTACTAATCGCTTCACCCCGGTGTTTGTAGGCTTCACCTATTTATGGTGGCACTCAACCACAAATCCCCTCGTCCTTAGAACGCTAGCATCTGTTGACAGCACGAACAGAGCAACCACAGCCCATTTCTAACATGTCCCGAGTTTTAGATGAGCTTCCTCAGGCTCTCCTTCAGCCCACTGAATCTACTCGTGGTCGTGTACGTCGTCCAAGCGAGAAGGTCCAAGCCCAATTGGGTAGGCCGTTATGTTTTTTTTCGTGAAAGCTTCTCTCACTGCCGTGGCAGAAGAACATTGACAGGAAAAGAAAGCTTCTGAAGTGCAAGCTCTCGCGAAGACAAAGCATCGCGAGGAATTGGCCCTCAAGCGCGACCAAGCTAGCAAGGCCGCGAAACAGGACCCCATCACACACCTCAGGCAACACTTTTCGGAACCAATAGTGGTCTCACAGACCGGTTTCCTTTGTAGGCAGGATTACATCTCAATGACCTGGCTTCGTGGTGGCCTCGCGACCTCAAATTCCACCTCGGCCTCTGCGGGCCTCGTGCGGGCCTCGTGCGAGCCTCATGCGGGCCTCGTTAGCAATGCAACCGTTTGTTTACCCACCTGGTGGAATCCTCCTGGCTCCGTTTGCGCCCCATTCGAGCGCTGTTTGCGTCACACTCGACCTTCATCGTTGGCACAATTATTGTGGCCTTGCTGGTGCAATTGGAAGCAGGTATGCTGGGTTCTCACCTATGTTTTTTTTCCCTGTTTTTTCTCCTCATTTCCACCCTTCGAGCATTACCGCAACATGCCTCCCCTGCCCACACGCGCCTCACAGCCTGTGACAAACGGCCTTGGAGTCCACTTCCAAAGTCCAACCCGCCCCCGAGACAAGCGGAAGACCCAAGGCTTTGCTCATATCGCTGGCCAAGCTGTCAAACGTCGTCGACTCACTGAAAGGCTGGAAAAGCTCCTTGCAAAACGCCCACCCTCCCCTGAGAATGATCATTCAAATGTCTTTGATTCTCGTCCCGAAGACGAGGCCCTAGAGCCACTCAATGACGACCAAGACTTCGAGCAAGCCGATCAGGATTTCATCCCGCACGATGCTTGCGACAACGACGCCGGAAATGACACCGACGCTGAGCAGCCAACTGTCCATTCTCAACGCCGCATTCTTCCAGATCAAGCAGCCCAGCGTTTATATCACACCTGGAAGTCCCTTATTCCAACGATGGTCGCTCCACTGCTTCACTACATCTCCAGAACGCTAGGCAAGCCCCTCTCAACCACCCCGCTCTCAATCTCCCTCTGCTACCGCGGTGACTGCGCCCCAAAGTCGACAAGTATCCTATGCCTCTTCTTTGATCGTGAGTCACGATCCCCCTAATGAACCTTATTCTAACCAACCAAAGATTTCGTTACCATTAATGTTCTGAGCTGTCAATGCACCACCCTTGCTCAAGTACTCGTCCATTTCGGTCTCTTCCCCACCGCACCAACCCAACCTCGTATGGCCGTTTCTATAGACTTACTGGCCTTTTACCGTGCCCTTTTTGAACGGTCTTGCGACACCGTTCACGCGCTTGCTGGCGCGTTACATAATCACTACATTCGCCGAGGATTTCGAATGGTGAACAAGGACGTAAGTTGTCGATCTCTTTGGTTTTCAATTTTTGTCACTAGTTCACAGAGCGAGATGATCCAAGAACCATTCCGCCGTGGTCTTGGATTTGCCGTGCAATGGTATGACATCCTCTTGGTTGAAGTGGAGCAGCACTTGGAAGCCACGCTTCAACGATCTCGCAATAAGATCCAGGCTTCACAACCTTCTGGACCCATACACAATCCGTCCTCTCTAGCCCCTTCCAATCCTAAACGGGCATCCACAGCGACTTCTTCTGCTCATATGCCATCAGTTCACACACACCCCGGTCCAGGCAACTGTAGCCAAATCCTTATCCAACGATGTCCCGCATGTTTTGGAGGCACAGCTTTTGGTAGACCTCTTGCCGAAGGCGGCGATATACACGTCGCCACAGATGGAAATTTCCATCATAGACACCGCCGATCTGCAGGTGACTCACCTTCCTTTTATGACCCGGCGTATTTTCTCCCCAAGGCAGAAGTGGACGCGATGGGTTCTCGCATTCAGGAACAACGGAAGACGCCGCCCAACGCACGCAAACCCAAGGTGCCTGACGAGGCGCTTGACTCCTGCGAATCATCCTATGAAGCAGCTGATGGCAAGAAGCAGAAGACGTCAATGGAAAGCTTCGATGACACAGGATTGATGGCTCTCATTTGTCAGCACGACATACCACTGTTCTTCGCTAACATCGACTCTCCCGGCGAGCAGCAGAAGTATGTGCTAGCGCTCATTGAACGCCTCTTATCGCTATTGCCAGCGAGCGCCAACGTCGTTGTTCTATACGATGTCGGGTGTACATTGGATCGGACACTTGAATTGGTGAGCATCTCTGAGGCTTCCGTATGTATCATTAACCCCGCTGCTCCAGTATGACATTCTACCCTCAAACCTCGTGACTCGGCTGCGCTTTGCTACGACGGCCATGCACGCCTATGGTCATGAATGGGCTTGCCAGCTCGTCTACAACCCACGCATCACAGAAGGCCTGGGGCTCCCAGACGGTGAAGGCACCGAGCGCCTTTGGTCCCGGATGATCAAGCTGATCAGGCTTGAGCGGTCCTCCTCAGTGTGACATTCCGTAATTACTGGATCAATTTGGCACTTACACCTTTACAGCGCCAGCGCCGCATCTGGCTCATAGATCCACAAGCGGCAGCTGTCGGTGCTGAGATGCGGATGGATCTCGGAGACTGGCTCAAGCGCCGCCTTCGGCGAGGGGTCCAAGACCAAGGCAGAGTCGCCGAGAATAGCCTTGATGACTGCAATATTCCCCTCAAGGAACTCCGACGTCAATGGGCTTCTCAAAGAGAAGCACAGCTTTCAATTTGTGCTCGTAAGTAATTTCCCAATTGGATGTGTCACGAATGATCGACGCCCGACAGCCATCAGATACTCCCACGCGGCTGAAGAAGGAGCTTGATATGGTATTGGCACTCCAAACCGACATGGATACAACCGACCGGGCGATTCAAGCTGCGAAAACTGCCATCGAGAAGTACCAAACTGTCACCGACGACACAAAAGTTGCGTTGACTAGCCTGGAACATGCTCATGATCGCTTAGTGGCCAAAGTCGAGGCACTTTACGCGTCCCTCAACGTTGGTGATCAGTTCCCTGAGCTGAAAGACATTGATTTGGAATACGTGCGAACCCTCCTGTTGGCCCGCGACCTCAAGATCAACATAAGAAAGCGTGCAATAGGTAGTTTTTTCGAGTGGGACAAGCTAGACCAAGCTGTTGGTGGGGCTCAGAAAGCGCTTGGTAGGTTTCTTCGTCTCTGTAGCCAAGCAAGCTCATAAACGGCCTCGAGGAACAAAACTCCATCAACGGACACGCAAGGCAATCGCCAAACGGCAACCTGCTCTAATGACCGCCATCCGTAAATACAACTTGCATTGTAGTCAGCTCGCAGAACTCCATGATCCGGCATGGTCCATTCCGCTTCCCTCGCCTCTTCCGACCAAGCTCAACGATCTTCGCAACCACGACTCTCTGATGGAAGATGTGTGGATTTCCCCTTCCATTGGTCAAATCCCTCGGTGGTTGGACGATAAGGACGTACGTAACGGCATCCGTGCGATGCTGAAACGGGATCGCTGCCACGAGGAACAGCGGCGATTAGGCGTTGAGGCAGACAACCTTTGTCGATGGTACCGTAACGAGCTAGCAGCGGTTGAGCTTGCCCTCCGCACTCCTGGCAGTGAGTCCAAATTGACTCTTATGATTCGTTGTTAAACTTCTCCTCAGATGAAATGTTTTCCCTTCTTCTCCAACACCGCTGAGAACAATTATTATCGCTGCCGCCTCGCTGGTCCAGTTCCTTGGTCCCATTGTCCCGATTCGATGTTCACACACAAGAAGCCAAGGCATCGGCCATCAGGATGTCTGAGGGAGCTTCTGAAGTATCACCCATTTGGGTCAATCCCGTGGTCGTCGAAGCTCCAGAAGCCTCCACCGAAGAGCAAGCAGTCGTCAACCCCGATGTGGATGCTGACCTGACGCTAGACACGGAGGATGTGATCGTTCTCGATTACTTAATAGACGAGACACCAGATGCCGAACAAGAAGAACCTCACCACTGTCCGACGATTCCTGTAACGATTCTCTGGAGGACCCCATCGGTAATTCGTTGCCACACTGTCAAACTCTCATGACTGACATTTGCAGGATTTGACATTTGACCCAGCTCCTGCTGCGCCACAGAGCAAGGTCCGGCTCGCCGGGAATGTGGCACGAACGGTACTTCCAGAGATGGAAGGTTTTTCCCGTTTCATAATTGAGCCCGACGACATCGCCATGTTAGCCTCTCCGAAGTCCTGCATCAACGATGTCTGTGTCAATGGCTGCATCCAGCTTCTCTTCTCGGACATTCACCGCACGCACTCACCCCATCCTCACCAGTTTGCCGTGTTCTCAACATACGATCTTCCCCGTGCTCTGTTATAGTATTTAAAAACTTTTAATCTTTTGCCATACGGACGGTTCGAACCAAGGACCTTGTACCGCCTTAGGGGTAATAGCCGGATTCATTCTTTTAGTCCGGATACTCCGCGGAACCTTTACGTAATCAGATCACGTGACTTGGGTCTAGACTTAGATGAGTCAGCAATGATGTCATGGTCTAGACTCGTACCTGTACCTGGTTATCTTTTGCTTCCGCATACTTCTTCCTTATTTATCCATTCTCTTGTATTATCTATTTTCGGCTGATGGTCTGTGCGCACTCTCTAGTATCTATATAAACCCCATGTATCTACCGCACACATCAGCCTAATCCATTTGTTGCCACCGTGCAATTAAGTTTGAGGTCCACCCACTCTATCCCTTTCTTTTTCCTTTCGCGCGCTAAGGTGTAAGGCACCTGAGTCCTCACCGGGTATTGTGATTAAGTTCATAACATGCTCGCTACAAGACGGACCTCGAGCTTTTCAAGGCAACGAAGCACACAAAGTTCTGGGCGAAGGACATTTGGATCCTCCCAATCCATAGACCTGGGCATTGGGTGTTGTGCGTTGCCAACTTCTCCCGCAAAGAGCTTCGGCTATTTGACAGTCTTGCCGCCGAGAAACCCTGGCGAAATGACGTAAATGTGAGTACTGCCCTCTACCCCTTGGCGTTGCTGATAACCATCCCAGGAAATCATGCGGCTTATTGCTCGACTTCTCACTGTCGCAAGCACCACCTATCCCGAGGTCCAAGTAGACGTTCAGCCGTGGACAGCCCAAGCCCTCACTGTAAGTTCTATGTTAATGTTGAAACCATTAATACTTAGGCATTGCAGACTGTCCCTGTGCAGACCAATGACTACGACTGCGGTATTTGGGTATTAGCCACTGTAGCAGCAACCTTTCGAGGGTTTAGTGTGACGTCTATGACAGAGGGTCACATCTCAGACTTCCGCGAATATCTACATCGCCTTGTATTATCAACGACCATCAATTAATATGGATTTTCTCCATTCGTTAGCCTCTCCGCCTCACTAAGATACAATGATACAGTGCGTGCTCGCCACTGCAAGAGGCACTCTGCCATCTCCTTGTGTAGACGCAAACTACATGATCTGATCTGAGTTTCCAGCTTGACCCACTGTTCGTATGCCTCCATCGCTGCTGTACGAAGCTCTGTTATGAGCTCCTGTGTTTTTCCTGCCGCATGCCGGCTTGCGCGACCCTGTCTGACCAAGTTCTCCTGACGCATCTTCCTGCCCAACATAACCTCAACTAGGTTCTTGGTGAACTCGGTTTCCCGCAATGTGTCGGGTGGCTCGGGCTGGGAATAAGGTGGTGTGCCATCCCAGAATGCCACCTCGGTTTCATCAAGTGCGTCCGCGCTAAGGAGGGCTTCCTTGAATAGATATGAAATGGGCAGCGGAGCCTTAGCGAGTTGCACAAGCAGGGGTGGGAGGATGAAGGGGATGGAATGTTTGTGGTCACTGAGAATTCCTCGGCTACAGCTGCCAGAACTGATCTGAGTACGGTGCTTGAGATATGTGCGACAGTTCTGCACACTACGTCGTTCACGGCCTCTGTAGTTAATTAGTTTGAGAATCCATATCTATGTAGACGACTTACTTTGCGGAATGCACGTATGCCATGTGCTGAAGGCGATGTACCTCCTTTCTCTCAGTGATAGTTGTGTATTTTGCACGGCGGCCCATGTTGTGTTACGGGGCAGTGAAGCTTTGAAGTCTTAGCTTCATTCAGCAAGCGTAATCTACCTCATCTCCCAGTCCAAATCAGACACCATCTCGGCGTTCCAAAGAGTACCAATGTTTTCCAGTATACGAGACTCTTTCCAACTGCTCACTTGATCCACTTGAGCCAATTCTCGATGTCCAATCCCTTTGTAATCTAGTCATATCTCTATAAAACGAGCCATGTTCAATCTCAGTATGACGGCTATTCGCTCGTTGATTGGTCAAACTGGCCAAGCGCCAGAATGACGCACCACACAGCCACATCAGCTCACTTTGTCGTTCATACCACCAGAGCTTTCATTATGGATTCACCACTGTAGGTAGGTAAGAGCCTGATGTGTCCGGCAGGTCAAGGTCTTCGATCACAAATGATGCCTCACATCCAGGACTTATAAAAGGGTGGCACCGTCCCCAATCACTCTTCACCCCAATCCTGCACATTCTCCTCGCTGCCATGAAGACTGACCTCGGTGAGTCCTTGCGTCGTCATGAAAGGTACTTGCTTACATCTTCTTTAGACCTTGTCAATGAGATGTTTTCGCACTTGGTGCTTTGTACTGAGGCAGCCACCCAGCTCACCATCCGGCTGGCCGAGCGCGACACAGGTAAACATCAATTTTTTTCAATCATCAGTCAGGCTTAATTTTTACATTATTACAGACCTTTCATTCGTCAAGGCCGAGGACACCCTTCTCACTTCGGATGATGAGTCAGAGGAATACAACAACGTTGGGCCTAGTGATACCATCCCCGGCGCTTCCTCCCTCACGAGCACCGCTTCAGCTTCCACCCCCACGCTCGTTCCGCAGACCCCTACTCCTGCCATTCCTGCATCAGTTGCTCAGGGCACCGAAACTCAGATCCCTACCGCCATCCCCGTCATCGCCACTGCGGCTCCCACTCCCACTCTCACTCCTACTCTCATGCTTCCCGCGCAGAACCCTGGTGTCCCCGCGGCTGTGGCGCCTGTCGATCCGACTGGGCCTCACCATTTTTTCGTACCTGGTGATGTCAGCCTTGATGGGCGCCACCAGATTGAGTACAATCATTTCATCTTCGATGTTCCTGATGACAACGAAACTGGGCAACTCTATCTTGTTACCCGTGGCCGCCGTGTTGGCATTTTCACCCAGTGGTAAGTGTTATGCATCGTCTTCTTCTTGTCCTGACATTGTTGATAGGGCGCACACCTCTCCTTACGTCACCGGAGTTCCTTTTGCCGTCTGTTCGAAGGTGGCTTCGGTTGAGCAGGCCAGGACTTTCATGATGGCTGCCATTGATTTGGGAGAGGCGCGATGGTTGCCTTGACCGGGTTCGCTCTTGTCGTTGTTGTGTACAATGTATCCCAACATGTTTTAATGAATGATCTACTTTTTGGTGTCCTGTACTTCAGTCTGTTTGGCGTGTGGGTTGCAGGAGGCGACGAAGGACGTGGAATTGAAGGTGCTGTGATACATCTCGCGGATCCCTGATTTGCGCTTCCGGTAACGTCTAAGTGTTATGTAAGCAACTGGCTTGGTTTGGATGCCTCATTGTCAGTCAAGTTGTTCGTACGATACAGCAAGCTTCAAAGCTCAGAGCTCAGCGCTCACCCCCTGCAAACACCGTGATATCAAACACACATGAACTACCGGTTGAATTGACTACAGTAGAGTGACAGCATCCCTGGACAGACGTTATCAATTCAATTGTGGTAGGCAGGATGAGGAACACGTTGCCTCGTAACCTCCGGGCCTGCCGCAGACAATGAGCAGTTCTTATTTAGCTAGGTTGCACCTTCTTCTTCTACTTGGTGGCGTCTTCTTCCTCAGTTTGATTGCTGGTAGGTGGATCTGTCCATGATCTACAAATATATCCACTCACCATGGACATTGACCAGTGAGCCTTTTCGAGGCTTCTTCGTTGCTCTGTGCCGTTCTTCGGGCTCATCGCTACCATGCAAAGGATCTGAGATGCCTCAATTCACTGTTGGGGGCCACAGATGGTCTCCTCAGAGGTTTCTTTCTAGGTGATTCCTTTTTTATATATAGAAAATTCAAGGCTTCTTCGTTGCTCTGCGCCGTTCGTTGGGCTCATCGCTATCATGCAGAGGATCATATGAAGCCCCTGAGATGCCTCAATTCACTGTCAGGGGTCACAGATGGTCTCCTCGGAGGTTTCTTTCTAGGTGATTCCATTTTTTTTAGATGGAAAATGTATCAAAGACATTAATTGAGATCTTGACCCAGCTGTCGTCCGCCACCACACCTTCCGGTTTGCACTTATACTGGCCGATGTGAGGGCTTTAGACACTGATCGTGGTTCTCACTGGCGATTGCTCTGTATTCTGACACGTCAAACCCCTCAGCCTCTGTCTAGTTCTCGCTCATACTCTCTTTGGGTTTGTCAGTCCGCTTCGATATCTCGGTGAGCCGTAGCATTGGAGTGTTATGTTCAAATCTCACACCCATTCCAAGGTCTGCCACCATGACTGGACGACGCTGCAGGACTCCATTGGCCCCTCCACCCGATGTGCCAGAGCCCATCACTGCCATTCGCCTTGACCCATTGCCTGAAGACACCGCCCAGTAAGTTATAGCACTACAAGCAATTGATGAAGCTTGACATTATCAAAGGACGGTTCGCCCCACTCGGAAACGGTCCAAGCCCCTTGTCATCCCTGCCAAGCCCTCCGATTCAACCGCTGCCATCTGTGTTGACCCTGATCAAGTGGGTTCGCAGATAGGTGGTGGTCGGCGCCGTGTCCCTTCGCCGCCTCCGCTCCGGACCCCCTCCAGGTTACGTTCCCACATCAAGGCCACTCAGCGAGACACAGGTCTCATCGGAGACGCAGGGCGACGTAGAGCTCAGCTTTCCCCACTGACTCCTTCCACGCCCGGCGTGGAAGTGACCGAGGCCAACACTAACGATCTTCCTCTCTTTGATTCTTCGACCACATCTTCTGATGTTATCCCTGCCCCGTCTGTCACGGATACCTCACCGAATACTTTCCCAGCTCTTCCCATCCCTTCCCTTGATCCGAATCATGTTATCCCTGCCCCGTCTGACACGGATACCTCACCGAATACCTTCCCAGCCCTTCCGATCTCCTCCCTTGATCTGAACTTGAACCTCCCACTAGCTCCATCCTTCGTGCCTGCCCCACCTCCATCGTCCATTCTAACCCAGGCAGCAGCTCCGGCTGCAAATGACACGGATGCAATGATTGACCCAGCATTGCTTGCAGAGTCATTCGCTATGCGGGCGTCGCAGCATGTGGTCCCTCCTCAAGCCAGCTCCGATAGGGGGACCAGCGCGAGCTCTGACAGTGGGCCCAGCACAAGCGATGCAGATTTAGCCAGTCCTCCCCCTTCCACTCAGCCGCATCCCCCGATCACTCGTGATATTTCACCAACCCCCTTTGCCGAGCGCTTCGCAGACATGGTCGTGCCGGCCCTCAAAGATGTCGCTGACCCGATGGCCCTCGAAGCAGATGAACTCGGGATGCCATCTATCAATGCCACGGTCCCTGAAGCTCCTGTAACTCCGTCTTCAGGTCGACGCACTGCCAGGGTCAACTCTCTTCTTGATGCAGGTTATCAAGAGCTCGAAAAGACCCTCGAGAGCCTCATTGGCCAAACCTCGCTCACAGCCCAGCAGATCATGGCAGGCTGGCACAAGAGTCATGGGCGCAGCATCAATAGCACAAACCACTGGAATTTGTACACCCGATATTTTTCCAAGCACGAGAATGAAGAGCGCCGCAGGCTGGGATTACCAGCTGATTTTCCAGGTACGTCTTCTTAGACTGCCGTCTGTCACCTTCCACTAATATTATATGCAGTAACGCCCAGAGTTCGAGGCCAATGCTACGCCCATTTTAAGTCAGACAACGAAGACTGGCAGGAGATGTTGGAACTACATGACTTGATTGAGATGACCGACGGGTCAGCCCAGACACTTGCTCAACATGGTCATTCATTCAATAAAATCCGCAAGGAAGTCACATGCGTGGCAAGTGATTGACCATCGAGTGAATGGATCAAATACTAACATGTCTAATCAGCTTGAGGCCACAGCCGCTAAGTTTGGTTTCGAGGGTGCAGTGATGATGTGCGGCAATACTGTCAATCAGGACGCATCATTTGGTTTCATACACACGACTCCCGGGGCAAAGGAATTTTTTGAGACCTGATGCCGTGCCTCTACCGATACAATGATTGGCCACCTCAAGGCACACGTATAGTATGTGGTCCGCTTGTCCCCCTTGAGAAGCCATTACTCATCTTAATCTGATAATTTAGTGATAAGGTATCCCGAGAAATAGCGGATGAGGCTGCGAAGGACAATCCACCAGCCCCCCCCAATGTGCCCGACGCAGTAGCACGACCGTCTCCCAATCCCCAAGCAGAGATAGCTGCCAACGGGACAGACAAGAACAAAGGATCGGCTCCCAATGATGACATGCTTGCTTATATCAAGTCTTCGATTACATCATTGATCGGTAGGTCCTAAAGGTTGCATTATTCATTTTTTTTCATTGAAACTAATCGATTATGACAGTCTCTGCAGGAGGTGATGTATCGAAGTTCAAGCCAGGCAATTTCCAATGGACAACTCTGGTCGTCATTCTCGCCAACCAGGGTTTGGTGATGAATGGTTGGCCGGCGTCTGTGCCCATGCCTGGCGAACGCGGGGGTAGTAAGTCAAAGGGTATCACTGTTCTCAAAAAGGGGGAGCAGCGGACGCTTTGTGATGCCTTCGAGAGCAACGAAATTACCGTGATTAAAGTACAAGGAAAGGCTGAACAAAGTAAGTTTCTTTTTCGTTTGTCCTAAAGACTTATTCTGATCCATTTCATTTGCAGGAGCCCTCGTCAACTCCGATGCACCAGTGATCATAGGTGCCCCACCGCCACCCGACAGTTATCTGGAGAACGCTCAGTGCATTTACACCAACTCGACCATTGATATTGATGGTCCCGCACGTCTCCCACAGAGTCTCGCGGCTACAAGGATGAAATGCAAGCCCACTCGCATGCCTCTAGCAACGGCCAGCGACCCCATCGAACTCAGCAGTGGTGATGATGCCTCCCCTCAGCAGATCGACAAGAGCGTTGCAGCACCCCCTCCTGCTCGACTGACTGGAGCTCCTCCGAGGACCAAGAAGTTGCACTCCCAAGCGTTGAAGAAGCCCATTGAATATCTCATCCTCAACGATAGTTCCGACGATGCTGTTCGCGTGATAGAGCACACTGATGATGGTGCCACAGTCAATCGGGAAGAAGAGTACCAAGAAGCTGGTCCCTCTCGAAAGCGTAAGGCCAACTACCTAGAGGCTGGACGACCCGCGAAGAAGCCTTCTAAGGGCAAAGAACGCGCTGTCGAAAGAAAGCCGTCTCGCAATCGCACAAGCTCTGTATTGTCGGGCTTGTCGGACAGTGAAGAGGACACGAAGGATGCAACTGTCAAAGGTAAAGTACTCTATCTTCACACGTGTATCTCAAAGCTTATACGTTTACTGCAGCATCAAACGAGCCGGTTGCTAAGGATGACGTGTTCCTCGCACCCCCCCAAGCTCGAAACATCCCTGCTCCAGTGACCCCTTCCACACAGGTCCTCCAGGGAGCTCTGGACAGCCTTGTTCCTTCTTCCCCCTCTCCGAAGAGAAACGCACGGTTGCGTCTGATGACCGCCTTTCCCAGGCTTAGTCCCATGCTTGTGTCTGATGACGATGGAATGCCCATGCCTACGTCTCCGAGAGCATCCTCCCCTCAAATTAAAGACGTTCAGCAGCCACCTCATGCTCCCTTGCCAACTTCGGACTCGGCGCTCTCTGTAGCTCAACCCGCTCCTGCCGCTCCCTTACTGACTTCGGGCTCGACGCCCTCTGCAGCTCAACCTGCTCCTGCCCCACCTCTGCCTCCTCCTGTTCCTCCCAAGTTGGCAGCAATCTATCAGTCGTACGGTAGTGGAAATCAGGGCGAGTGGTTAGATCAGCCCTGTGGCCAGGTTGGTGGGGGTGGCCATCCTTATTCAGGCCAGCGGCAATACTTCCCGTATCCAGCCAACAGTGCAGTTATGCCCCCGCACCGATTCTCTGACATGCCGCCGGGCATGTATCCTGAAAATGTTTATCGGGATTCGCAAGGGATGTATGGCGGGTTCCACCACCGGGAGCAAATGCCCGGAGGTCACCGCTACCCCACTTACATTGACGGGCCTTATCAAGCTCTTCACTATGGAGCTCCGCATGCCGGCCCTTCTCATCTTGGAGCTCCCCAGCCTGGCCCTTCTCGTCTTGGAGTTCCCCCACTGGCACCTGGCCCTTCTCGTCGCAGCCTGTCCTTTGCCGAATCTCGTGCATCCATGGAGCCCAACATGTGATCACCGCCCTTCTTCTTGAATGCACCCCTTGGACTTTTTGCCTTGCTTTATGCTTACTCGTACCGAGCTCAATTGGTAAATTTGAGTACATGATGTAATCTGCCTAATATAAAAATGTTTCCAACATGACGTAGCCCGTTGGAACGAGAAAACACAAGTGAATAACATAAAGGGTTGGCGAGCGAGAATGATCGCGAAATATTGACATACAGGATCGTCGAGACCAACATCTAACTATTATGAAAAGTGACGATATGGCTGGTCGTCGCCCACGACGATGGCTGACTGCGAGATTGGCAAGATCCGCATGATTTGAATGGTATGTCATTCAAGTTGAAATTTTCATTGATCGAGGGGAAACAACGAGCGGAAAATGATTACGCAACGGGAGTGCACGAAAATGGTATGTCATTGAAATTTTTATGGAATCATTGAGCGAAAAACAAACAGGCCCGTTAATGGAAAGTCAGTGCAACCGTGATGGAAATGGTAATCCTCCCAACATATGTTGACTTCAGACAGGGACTCATTGTTGTGTGACAGGGCTTACCGGGAGTGCACGAGTGGTTCGTGTGAGCCTCGCGCGAGGCACAACAGTGCTCATCGGAAACCCTGTGATATGGCAGTTGAGGCAGGACAAAGGTCCTAGAGGCCACATTTGGAGCATGGGGGTGGGGGGAATGAGTGGCCGGGTCTGGTTGACGAGTTTTGCTTGTGGTCGGTATATAGTCTTGAAGACTGTCGGAGTTCGAATAAAGTGCTGCCAAGGGTGCCCCATCAAGGCTTCCAAGAAGACGGGACGTGTCGACGCGACATGTTCTACCCTGCCGCTCCCTCCAGACAATGCAGTATTTCCCCCCCTTCGTTTGCTTGCTTCCAAAGTTGATTTTTTTTTGTGTACAGTTCTCATCCAGATCAGTGCAAAGTCCCAATGCTAACCCTCGAGTGTTATAGTATTTAAAAACTTTTTAATCTTTTGCCATACGGACGGTTCGAACCAAGGACCTTGCACCGCTTTAGGGGTAATAGCCGGATTCACTCTTTTAGTCCGGATACTCCGCGGAACCTTTA
>JBBPLD010000272.1:0-15674 GCA_038089555.1 Chalciporus chontae | reverse complement strand
TGATCGGAGCGGGTAAGTGGCAGGAACGAAGCTCAGAATCGAGTTCGACGTCAGGATTCTGTCCCAGATCAACCGCGTCCGCCAAGCCGAGGCCGAGCAAAATCCGGATGAATTCGATACAACCCCTGCCCTGCGACAGAGTCAACTGAATCCGCTCCGTCCCGCTGCTATCTCCTCGCATCAGGCAAACCTGGTTCTTCGTCATAACCATCGCGATCCCGAAGTGGATCCACGGTTGTGATCGCCTCATTCCCCGCAAGTACCGCTGCACTTGCTTAACCCCGTGTGACATCCCGCTGTTCCTCGACTCTCCGACGGCCCGCAAGGCCGTGAAGTTCACATATTCCTCGTTGACCGTCTTGGAGTCTCCCTCGAACGCTTCGAGTGGCAAGAGCAAGAAGTCGGGTCGAAGATCTTCTCCGTCGGCCTCGTAAGACAACGGGAAAGGTTTTGTTTTGTTGAGGGGAGTGGCGAAACGATGACGCAAGTGGACGTTTGGAGCAACGAGTTGCGAGCCAGAATGCGCGAAATGGAACGCACACTCCATGACAAGATTCAGGAACTGGACCAGTTGGTCTTCTTGAATCGGCTCGGATGGAAACTGTTGCCACTGCCATGAGCACGTGGCCTTTCCCCGTTGCGTGGTGTGATCCAGAGAGTCCAAGTGACCCAAGCCATAGTCTTTAGCGTCTTGGAACGCATGATCCAAAGCACGTTCTATGTCGTCAGATCCGGGAAGAAGGGATGTTCCGTCCTTCTGCGAGACCTTGACGAACCCGGAAGTGATGAAATGATTCAGAATATCTCTCGCCAGATCGGTCGACACCGAATGACCGAACATCTGGTCAGGGAGATCTTCCGACATATATCGTGCAACGCCGAGTTCCATCTCGACCTTAGTGTCAGAGTGAGATTATGTTTGATTACTCCCAAGAACTCGGAATTCAGCGCTCACTTTGGCAGGGGAGGAGTTAGTCTCGGTACGCTTGAGCTCGACGTCTTCGCGCGGAAGACGGCGCCGAGTAATGTTTTCCATATTGCGTGCGTACTACATCATTGTGAGGAAGCAAGAACGCAACAAGAAATTTAGTACAAGCTTACCAGTAAGATATTAGCGTGCTCGTTTGTTGACGGACCAAGAACAGCGCTAGGCGTGGTAATAGACTCGCAGTTGAAATGGCGTGGACGGAACGAAATACAATCAGCTGATAGCTGAACGGTAAACCGTATATCTCGTCAGTGTTCGAATATGGGAATGAAGAGCTCACCTTTTAAAAATTTCCGGTCCGCTGTGGATGCGCGGGCGTGTCTCCCGCCCTACAACGACTGAGTTGAAGAAACGACAATGCGAAAGGAAAGGTATAATGTGGAAGAAAAGTCGTGTCTTGCTGTGTCCCCAACTTAGCGTTCGACTGCAAGCTTGAAAGAGCAGTCAAAGCTTCAAGCTTCAAATTTCGGTAGCTTTACGAACGCCACAACTTCAATGGCAGTTCTTTCAGCCGAGTGTCGATAGGCTAGACAGTCTGGGACAACTCAAAGTTCTGACAAAGGACGGTAAGTCCCACATGAAGATTGTCATTGTGGGCTACTTTTAGAATCTGACGAGTCTCTAACCCGTTTCGCACATGCGGAGATGGAGGCCCTCACTGCTAGTCGTGCCTGCCAGTGTTGGTCCCGAACCCCGACTCATTGATGTGTTCATGAACGTTAAACAAGAATCAGAACCTGTTTTCCACATCCATCAAAAACAACCGCATTGGCTTGGTGACTCGGCAGCTCGATAAACGGGTGTGCGAGTGTTTGAAGTTGGCGTTGATCATGACTCATGAGATATCGTTGACATTATATGCACTGACACTGCTTACATGGAACAGTGTCCGCGGGTACTGCCTCTGAGTGGGGGAAGCTTGGAAATAGAACAGGGAAACTTACCTACTCGACTCCAATTGAACTTATGGGCGGTCACCGGTCACCAGTCATCGATTCATGACATCGAGTTTAGAGGGGCATTTCGCATTTGTCCGCGACTACTGAAATTCACCGAGTCCATTGTACACAGTCCTCGCTCGAAGAAGCGGCGGTGGGAAGGAGCCCCAAAAACTCATTGTTTTTCTTTACCGCACCCCTTATTCCTGAATATATTCAAGGGGATGGCATGATGGGCTGAGCCTTGGAATTTACACCATCAACTGGTGCCAGTCTGCTTTTGCTGATTTGGTACCGAACCATTTCCGTGGCCTTTGGACCCGAGGTCGAGAATCCGAGATGTGAGGAGCACCCCGAAGTGCAGGAGAAGTTCATTAAAGTTGTCTGGCCTTCTGCCTCACACAAGCGCGATCGTTGTTCTTGATGCTTCTTAGGGGATGAGGCATACCTGGAATGTTCCAAGGATGGAGCGACGTTGTCTTGCACAAAACTTTTCATTGAACGCGCGTGATTTTGGTTCCGAGTCGGCGCAGGAGCACGGTGATACCCCTTTGAAAGTACCTTGTTCGACGAACAGTTAGACAGGACTCGAACGGAATTTCAAACATGACATCGGACGGAGTGCGGTAGATCAGTCGGCGTTGGCGGTCGCGGCGGCGACTTCGTTCGCGGGTCCTCCTTTACTCGTTTTATATCGTTGATGCGCACCGCGTGACGACGCCAACAGCGCTCGCAGGAAGTTCTGGATCAAAATACTGACAGCACTGCTTGTGAAATATTTCGTTCTGCAATCAACCAATCTCATACCTTCTCCCTGGAGACTTGTGCGGCCGCGTCAGGAGGGGGAGCTGAAAGGTATAAGATGCGAGAGGATGTTCCGTTGACCATCAGGAATTTCAGCTCCTTCGGTAAACACCAGTTCTCTCGAGCAGAAACCAAACCAACCAACTGAAACAATGTTTGTTCGACCCTCTGCAATTCTTCTCTCCATCGCTGCCTTGGCCGTCGCTGCCCCCAGTGGTGCCCCCCAGAACGAGTGCAACACTGGAAGCCTCCAGTGCTGCAACAGCGTCCAATCAGTGAGGCTTCTTGTCACCATCGTCACTAACCGCAGACACTGATCAGGAGCGTTCTTGAGTCGTCTTCTAAAACCGTTACTGAACTCATGGGTTGGTTGGGTATCCCGGCAGATAGTGTGACCGACCAGGTTGGCCTTAGTTGCTCCCCGATCACGGGAGACGGCACTGGCGTCGGTAGCACCTGCACCCAACAGCCTGTCTGCTGCAATGGCAATAGTTTCGTGAGTACAAATGTTCACAAGAGCTTGACGCTGTCACTTAGGTCTCTGTATAGAACGGGCTGCTCACCATCGGATGTTCCCCTATCACGATGAACGCGTGAATTGGGTCGAACTCTCAAAAGCTGTACTAAATCTGTGGAAAGACTGTCAGCGGAGTCGCGGCTTGGGTTCAAGTTTGAAATCGGATCATGTAGTCTTTTTTGAGAGAATTTGGGAATGTATATGTAAATTGTAATGTGATTTCGAGACTCTGGCCCGCGTGTGGTGCACGAACATGAAGGCGGCGTTTCAGCAAGTTAAAAGAGATCTGCATTATCCAACCAGTGACTGTGCTATACTTCAAGTTCCCAGATGCATATGGTATATCACTGGCGGGATTAGAAGCCCTTTCGAGTTCCAAACATCGCATGCCCTGACTCGAGGCCGTTCCGTGAGTCCCGATGATTACGCCCGGGCCGTGTTTTTGGCAGGACCTGCCAGTGTATCTCAACCATTCCTTTCAATGCTGCCACGAGCTACCCAGTGAGGGAGCAGATGTTGCAAGCTTTTGCGAATCTGGTTCTTCCCCAATGCTGCGAGTCCAAACGAGATGATTCAACTTCTTCCTCTCCCCCCGTACCACCATTCCATTATCGACGACTCCTGCATGAGCGAAACCATTTTTGAGGAAAACACGCTCACTCGCGGCATTTTCTGCGAAGGTGAACACCACAACCTCATGCACATTCATTCGAGGAACCATCCATGCGTTCAAGACAGCGTTCACGGCGGCGGACATGATCCCACGCCCATGATGACTCGGGGTGATATAGTCTGTTGACCAGCGTCAGATTGGAATTGCACTCATGGACCTGATCGATAGTCCAGACAACGTACCTGCAAACGCCCAGCGGATGTTTGGATCACCGGCCCGTCTCTCTCTGTTCACTCGCTCGATTTCTTCGCGCTCCCTTGGATCGGGGACCTCTTCGAATCGCCCACGCATTACGGCGAGCTCTCCCAGAAAGATGTCCCGTCGCACCGAAGGAACCCCGACTTGTTCACTCCCCACCTCGTCATTGATATCCAAGATTTCTCTGATCGATCTCACAGGACATCCGCTAGCATACGCAACCACATCCGATTCCGAGGCACGTTGAGCTTGTCCTTCCCCACGCAATGCCTCGAGTACTGCATCTGCATCTTTTCGAGCCCGAGTCAACCACTCCAGCGCCTTCTCCCGTGGGTAAGGCAGTACGATTCCCGCTAGGCCAAATGCAACGCGGGGGTCGTTCAGGATTTGGACCATGTCTTCGTCATCTCCAGCACGCGGTGGTGTGAGGATGATGTTTGTGTGTGGTGGAGGGAGGCGGAGGAATGGCTCGCCAGTGATGGGGTCGATTTCGAGGGGGTAGAGTGGGTTTCCATCAGCATGTAAGGATGAAGTCTGGGAGAGGCAGTGCTGTTGATAGCCCAGGCTTTCCATGGATTTCGCCCCGTTCTCCTTAGAAGAATTGGAATGACGGTCTTCCTACATCTGCATAGCACTCTTGTAACGTTATCGCTTGACGACTCTTGAAGGCGTACGCGAGGGTTTGTGAGGATCCTGATTGGCCCGGTAACCCTCGTACGGCAAATTCCTTGCAGATGGCAGGTCAAAGACCTCGGCTATGCGCCAACCAGCTCTGATGTATCCAAGGGGCTGCCTACGGGCCCGGGAGACTATACCGCTCTATGTAGCTAGTCCGAGTCAGACACCCAAGTCAGATTCGGAGGCAATAGGCTAAGCTTCGGGGTGGAGAGCTTCCGAGTCTAGACTTCTGTTTGACCCGGTATCCCAAGGCCTCTCATTCCATGACTCACCTACACTCAGGATGGACAATGTTAGACTCAAAGTGCATCAGGATGACTCACTCGGGGCCGGTTGACTTGGGTGAATTCCCGGGTTCTCTTGCACATAAAACACGGCAACGACTAACGATGCTAGACCATCACTCATCCACTCCATTCAATCCTCTAAAAATATGGCGACCTTGAGGAGATGTCATGCCCCCATGGTATGGGGTGCTCACGTCGATACGATTGTGTGGGAAAGGTTGCAGGTAAGCGTGATTTGGGTAGATATGAGAATCACGAATCTCACACATGTTAGGCGGGGAAGCAGCGACGCAGGCAAAGTCACAAGCCCCCCTTGACATATGATCCCGGATGGGATTGGGATGGGAACAGGGTCGTATTCAACGAAGAAACAGCAACACCGGATTGGGAGGAAAGAGATGGCGAAAGTCAGGAAGAGTTGAGGGTACAGAACTTACCATTGTCGGAACGAAAGCCCGAAAACGTGTCGCTCTTCGATGTTGCAGGATATCCAGCAGCAAAGAGACACGGTAAAGGTCTGATTCAATCCTATTACCCTTTCGCTTCTCTCGTCTGACCTCAAGTTTGCAGCGAGAGCAGCCTTCGGAGATTTCGAGGTCATCAGGGTGCCCAAAGTGGTTCCCATACTGGAAGAACCAGAGTTTGGAGGTGACTGGGAACAAGACGAATGGGAGAAAGTTGAGCTTGTGAGTTTCAAGAGGATGTATTCCGAGGTGGTTCGACTCAGCGCCATCGAACTTGAGGGGAAAGATCCTCCTGGGTAATGATCCCCCTCTGTACTTAGCTAGACGTTACTGGTAACGGCCCACAGATACCCATTTGTCAGTTTTGGCTGGGGATCAATATTCAATTCAAGTTATACTACGACTTACACTGTTACAGTCCGAGTGAATCCTTGGGCGAATCAGCTGCTGATCACATGATCGTTGTTGTTTGCCGAAGGTTGACACGGAACTCTGTAAATTCATCCTCAGGCGGGCTGAAAGTTAACTCTGATACTCCCGGTACAGTAAAATCCCAGAATCAAGCTTGGCCAACTTCTCCGAAGTGAACTGCTGCAGCTGGGAGCAGACGATTCGCCAATGGTATGACTTTACCATAGATCTGCGACTTCAACAAGTTCCACTTCGCCGCGGAGGAACTTGCATACACATAGACTCGAGTGGAGTTCCTTCCTCCCGAGATATTTCCCTCGGAAACCCGCATGTTCCTCTTTACCCGTCTATTTCACATGCCACTTTACGATCGCGTATCATTGCTTCAACTCCCCTCCACTGTGGATTGGCAGTTCGGTAGCGCTGAAGCCGGGGATTTATCCGTCTGATTGCGTTCACTGGCGCGAAGTTATACCGAAAACGTGATTCACCCTGGTCTGCTCCCGGTGCAGCATGCAACGCCAGGAGGCGAGGATTCTGAGTAAACCCCCTGTTTTTCGAGCTCACGGGATTTGGACGGTTGATCACGACCTTGGCGGGGCTTGGGCCCTGGCAGAATATTTCGGCCCGGACTAGCAAGTACAAATCCTCGTTAACTATATCCAGCCATGAGTCGCAAGGTGAGTGATGGTCAATATTCGATAATGCGGTGATTCAAGGCCCATCATAGTAGGAAGGATGGAATCCAAATGTTAACTCCGATATCTCCACACTACCCCAGCTTATTTTTATAGTTTGGGCTCGCCTCGGACTTCCATGCGCCAATTGATCGGCTGCGAGGTTAGCCCACTGTCTCCTATGCTTGCGATAGCTTACCAAACCGCAATGCTTCAGTCACATCTGTACAAGGTGCAGATGAGTCGTTCACAACATATCCTGTAAAAATTTCGCTTCACTCCCTGACAAATTAATTTGTGCCGCATTGTCGGAACGAAGGATCAAAGAAGAGACGCGACAGCCCCACAACGCTGATCACCGTTCCTGGAATTGGTGTGGTGCAGTTGCTCATATGACGCGCTTCCCTAGCTCACCGCTTTCTCGAATAGAGTATGGCTGAAACATCTTATCACTTGACCCATCAGCTGACGCCTTGAAGGATTCTTTCTGGTTCACGTTATCTGTCCATAGTATTCCGGACACGCTTGACAGTCAGCAGTTGAACAATTCCTGAGCGGTATAAAAACGATGCGTTTGGTTTCTGATAGGCGTCCACGCACGTAGAAGCCGACATGGGACAAACAAGGCGTATTATCCTCACTTCCACCCTCGCTGTCGGCTCTGCCGCAGCTTATGGTTTCCCCAATTGTGCTATTCCGCCGCTCTCAGGGAATGCGGTCTGCGACACATCCTTAGATTCCGTCACTCGTGCTACGGCTCTGATCGATTTGTTCACCGTGCCGGAGTTGATTAACAACACTATCAACACTTCCCCAGGTGTCCCTCGTCTTGGCTTGCCAGCCTATCAATGGTGGTCGGAGGCACTGGTGAGTCTTGTTAGCGTGGTTTTAGAACGATAACTCATTCGATCATAGCACGGTGTTGCTCGCAGTCCCGGTGTCAACTTCTCTACATCTGGAGACTTCAGTTATGCAACCTCATTCCCTCAACCCATCAACATGGGGGCGGCTTTCGATGACGAACTCATCAAGTCTGTCGGCAGCATTGTTGGGATGGAAGCACGCGCCTTCAACAACTACGGCCGTGCTGGTCTTGATTTCTGGACCCCGAATATCAACCCCTTCAAGGATCCTCGATGGGGACGTGGGCAGGAAACTCCTGGCGAAGACCCTTTCCACTTGTCCAACTACGTGTACAACCTAGTCGTTGGTCTTCAAGGCGGTCTTGACCCCTATCCATACTACCAGGTTGTTGCAACCTGCAAGCACTATGCAGGATACGACATGGAGAACTGGGACGGGAACCTCCGTTATGGCTTTAACGCGCTGATTACCACTCAGGATTTGAGCGAATACTATTTGCCCCCTTTCCAATCTTGCTACCGTGATGCCAAGGTTGGCGCTGCTATGTAAGCTTTTACCAGCAACCTCGTGCCGTGAAGCTATATCAACGCGATTCGGGAATACAGGTGCAGCTACAACGCTGTGAACGGTGTTCCTTCGTGTGCCGATACATACCTTCTTCAAGACATCCTGCGGGACTTCTGGGGCTTCACCCAAGATCGCTGGGTAAGTTCCATGCCGATGATGCCTTTGAGACGTCTGACCTCTCGAAATGAAGATCACCTCTGACTGTGATGCCATCGGTGCGTCATTTTAGTATCGCCATCAACGACACGAGTTGACATTTTATGGCAGGTAACATCTACAATCCCCACAACTACACTACCACTCCTCAGCAGGCTGCCGCCGATGCCTTGATTGCCGGTACTGATCTCGACTGTGGTACATTCTACAGCGAATGGCTTCCGACTGCCTACAATGAATCTTTGGTCACTGAAACGCAGCTCAGGACCGCCCTTGTTCACCAATACGCGTCCCTTGTACGGTAAGCCCATCCTTCGTCTGCGCTTTGTTTCCTAGCATTGATATCTCCCAATCACCAGTCTTGGCTACTTTGACCCAGAAGAATGGCAACCTTACCGCAACTACGGCTGGACCAACGTCAACACCCCTGATGCTCAGGAGCTCGCATATCAGGCTGCAATTGAGGGTATCGTTCTCCTGAAGAACGACGGTACTCTTCCTCTTTCCAGCAGCGTCAAGAACATTGCCCTCATCGGTCCTTGGGCAAACGCCACTACTCAAATGCAAGGAAACTACCAAGGTGTCGCTCCCTACCTCATCAGCCCTCTTATGGGTGCCATGCAAGACGGATACAGTGTCACCTACGTCCTCGGCACGAACATAAACTCGAATGACACGACTGGGTTCGCAGCTGCTGTTGCGGCAGCCAAGGCAGCAGATGTCGTCATCTACGCTGGTGGTATCGATGAAACCATCGAGAGTGAGGGTAAAGACCGCAACTACGTCACATGGCCTGGCAACCAGCTCGACTTGATTGCCGAACTCCAGGCTGTTGGCAAGCCCTTCATCGTCGCCCAATTCGGTGGTGGGCAGATCGATGGCACGACATTGAAGGGTAACGCATCTGTAAGTTCCAACTCTTGAAGGGATACTTTTAGAGGCTGACGTTCTTGTCCAGGTCAACGCACTCATTTGGGGAGGATACCCAGGCCAGAGCGGTGGAAAGGCCTTGTTCGACGTCATTAGCGGCAAGGTCGCACCTGCTGGTCGTCTCCCTATCACCCAATACCCCGCCGACTACGTTAACGAAATCCCGATGACTGACATGAACCTACGTCCCAATGCCACGACCCCCGGTCGTACTTACAAGTGGTACAGCACACCAGTCTACGCCTTCGGTGACGGAGAGCACTACACTACTTTCGACTACCAGTGGTCCAAGGCACCTTCCAAGAATTACAACATCAATCAACTCATCACTGCGGGCTCATATGCCGCTCATATTGATACCGCGACTTTCGATACTCTCTCTATCGAGGTTAAGAACACTGGAAAGGGTGAGTTCAGTTTTGTTTTAACAGGAGGACGACGTACTGACGTGCTATGTTTTAGTGACGTCCGACTACGTTGCCTTGCTATTCGCGAGTGGCGAATACGGACCCACGCCCTACCCCAACAAGTCGCTCATCACCTACACTCGCCTCCACAGCATCGCTCCTGGTGCGACCTCTACCGCCGTCCTGCCCATCACCCTGGGTGCCATCGCTAGGGCAGATGCGGACGGTAACTTCTGGATCTACCCTGGTACTTACAACGTTGCCCTCGACACGACTGGCACGTTGACCTACCAGTTCAAGCTGACGGGTAATGCCGCTCAGCTCTCTCATTTCCCTCAAAATCCCGCGGCTTCTTCTTGACCGCACAACGATGTAGGACCTTTGTATTCGAATTTGTAGATGATATACGTTTTGATTCGGATAACGTAGTTCGTCGCGCCAAGATGCGATCTCTAGATATCTTGGTGGGCGCATCCCAGTTTCGAAGAAACAGATGAATACGGTAGCGCCGAAATGACATATCCTTCAAAGTTTAGTTTTAGCAGCGGTGCAATGACGTCGTTGCCGATAGTGACCAGCTTGAGCAGGTCCATGGTGCCGTCGGTCCCTCCTAATCGATATTTAGCCCGAATACTCTTGGCGATGCCAGCATCATGGCAGAGGATATTTAAAGCCTCGCGATTGCTTTGTTTAACTTGGGCAGTGTCCTACTCTAACTTTAAATATATTTGACAGTTGATAACCTGGTGCACGAGTGGAGATAGCCCGCCTCCCTGACCAGTGAGAGTTGGGGATTACACCAAGAGGTTCCCTCAAGGCACACCAGCTGAACTCGAGTATCGTGATCACCTCTGCAGATAGTACCACCAGCTCCACCCCTGGAGCATCCGATAGTCCCCCATCAGCCTCGCTCACAGACGCCCAACCTCTCATCACTCGCTGACCCGAATCCGGAGACATCTACTTTGCGTTTCGATCCACTTCGACGAATGCAGGTAGTATGCATAATAAGCCATATTTCCGGACCCATCAGTTTGCAAACCCCCACATTGTAGTATTATACACAATTATCGGGACCTTCTTTCGAAAGGTAAGAACAATTACCTGCAATCATGGCAGGCGGTTTGTCCTTATGAATGGACTTGCTGATTGCAGCCACCTGTCCTGAACATTCGAACTACGAAGCAGATCCGTTCGCGGCTGGCATGATTCACGACTGTGACCGAAAGCAACAAGCAACTTCAGAGAGCTTACAAGGAATTTTCTATATTGTACATAGGAGGAACACCGATCAAAAGTGAAGTGACAGTTGTGTACATGACAAGTGAACACCAGTGAACGAGGGCGGAGGGCGGTTGCATTCCTTCTAACGTCACATGAAAGTAGTATATCTATTCACCGACTGAGGCAGACTGAGGACTATGAAATGTGAGCGGGAGAACTCAGTGATCGAAAGGAAGAACATACCTGGTCATGTGAGACGGGAATGGGCAATTCGAGAAATCTTTTTCAATGCCAGCATAAACATTCAGCCAACTGTCCAGCATTTCAAGGAACTGATCATGTGAGACTTTTGTGTGTGTAAGAAATCGACCATTAGACATCATGCTACGCGAGAAGATGTTCATCGCTGTGCCCAAAAGTGTCTTGATTGCTTTGTGGAGTTCAGGGGCCCAATGTGCGAGGCATTCCTGCACCGCGGGACTTCTAACCAGAGCCCTACCAGCGTCAGGGCGGGCAAGAGCGCCGGACTTGTCGGTGGATATACGCTGAAAATCCGCTTCAACCCATGCCGCATAGACACGGGGCCAACGCATCATGTGAGGCAACCGACCAGAGCCAACCGGTTGGGCAAACCCGCGATGGTGGGCATCAAGGAGATCCTTCTTGTCGAGGGGGCCATGGTAGGAGAAAAAGAAAAGAAGAAGAACATAGAGAAAGGACTCCACGTCATCGAAATGTGTGTGATGACCACCACGGAGAACGTTGAAGGACATATATGGAGTGGTTCCCTTAAGGCAAAGTGAGCAAATAGCCATAATACAATTCAAGAGGTCGCTTACAGTGCGCAAACCCTTGACCGGCATGGTCTCATCATGTTTGATGACCGGATCATCCTCGTCTGTGTCAGAAAATGAGTCAAGGTCGTTGCCACCAGTAGATGGGGGTACGGATTCGGTAGCCGCTTCTTGCAGAATGGACATGTCCGTGTCTATTAAATAGCCTCTGACGCCGCCAGGAAAAAGTGCAAGGACCATGTTGTTCTCGCTGAAGTCCCGGTGGAGAATACCGATGCTCACAAGGTAGAGGTGACCTGCGACCACCCGATAAGTATGAATGGCCCCCAAAGATAATACAGTGGATCATACCTAGCAGCGCGCCACGAAGTCCTCTGACGAAGTCGTGCAAACCCCAGAAATATTTCACAGGACGCTTCAGATCTGAGATGGAGACAACAAGGAACCGATTCTCAACTCCGAATCCGGCAAGCTGATCCTCCACAAAGCCCCTGATCCCTTCCAAAGTGCTGCAAGATTTCCCCTTCCTCAGCGCCTTCAAGTGCCTGCACTACCGTCAGCGAACGTCGTGGCGGCGAAAATAAAAAAAGACCTACTTTTTTGGCACCACGACATTAGGATGACCTCCGCGTTGGGCCAGCTTCTGAAGGACCTTGTCTTGGTCAGCAAGGCGCGCTGCGTCTTGCCACGACATCTTCAGTGCCATCCGGCGATCCAGATGGTCCACTTCCGAAACACAAAAAACAACGGTGCACCGTCCACGGATGGTGCTGACGGAATACAAAATTCCCCGATACACGTGCTTGTATAATTTGTCGGGGATGAACACCATACGGGTGACCATCTTCCTTTTCTGAGCGGGTTGCTCTCGGGAATCGACGTCATCATCCGGGTCTGGACGATTCCGCTTGGATGTGTGGGACTGCTGAGACGTGGGGGTGCTAGTCGGGCTCGAGGACTGAGCGGCAGAGTGGGCTGGCGGCACGCCCGACGAGTTCATGACAGAGGAAGACGCGCTTGCGTTCTTGAGCGCTTTGTGACGCAACGGCTTAGCTGCAGCTTTGCGGAGCGGAGCGGGTAAGCGGCAAAGACGAGGCTCAGAACGGAGTTCGATGTCAGCATTCTGTCCCAGATCAACCGCGTCCGCCAAGCCGAGGCCGAGCAAAATCCGGATGAATTCGATACAGCCCCTGCCCTGCGCAAGAGTCAACTGAACCCTGTCGGTCCCGCTGCTATCTCCTCGCATCAGGCAAACCTTCTCCGTCGTCACCACCAGCGCGACCGCGAAGTGGAGCCACGGTTGTGATCGCCTCATTCCCCGCAAGTACCGCTGCACTTGGTTAACCCCGAGCCATATCTCGCTGGTCTTCGACTCTCCGACGACCCGTAAGGCCGTGAAGTTCACATATTCCTCGTTGACCGTCTTGGAGTCTCCCTCGAACGCTTCGAGTGGCAAGAGCAAGAAGTCGGGTCGAAGATCTTCCCCGTCGGCCTCGTATGACAATGGGAGGGGGTGATGTTTGTCGGGGGGAGCGGCAAAACGATGGCGCATGTGGACGTTTGGAGCAACGAGTTGCGAGCCAGAATACGCGAATTGGAACGCACGCTCCATGACAAGATTCAGGAACTGGACGAGCGGGTCTTCTTTAATCGGCTCAGGTGGAAACCGTTGCCACTGCCATGAGTACGCGGTCCGCTTGGCCTTGCCCCGTTGCGTGGTGGGCGCCTGCGAGTCCGAGCGACACACGCCATGCTCTTTAGCGTCTTGGAACGCCTGAGCTAAAGCACGTCCGACGTCATCAGATCCCGGAACAAGGAATGGTCCGTCCTTCTCCGAGACCTTGACCCACCCGGAAGTGATGAAATGGTTCAGAATATCTCTCGCCAGTTCGGTTGACACCGAAT
Organism: Chalciporus chontae; assembly: GCA_038089555.1. Lineage (NCBI taxonomy): Eukaryota > Fungi > Basidiomycota > Agaricomycetes > Boletales > Boletaceae > Chalciporus > Chalciporus chontae. The sequence goes on along the minus strand of JBBPLD010000272.1, from coordinate 2,192 downwards.
GACCGAACATCTGGTCAGGGAGATCCTGGGAAATAAATCGTGCATTGCTGAGTTCAGCGTCGACCGCGGTGTCAACGTCAGAGCGGGTCTGACTACTCCCCGGGACTCGGGAGCCAGCGCCCGCTTTGACAGGTGAGGGGTTGCTCTCGGTACGCTGGGGCTCGACGACATTGCGCCGAGGGCGCAGAATAATTTTGTCCATATTGCGTGTGTACTACATCATGGTGAGGATGCGACAAAGCAACAAGAGGTTTACGACAGGCTTACCGGTAAGATATCAGCGTGCTGGCTGGCTGAAGCACCAACGTCAACAGCACCAGGCGTGGTCGTAGTTGACATCGCGTGATACGGAACGAACGAAGATAAGCCGAGCGAGAAAAGGCAGACGTCGTTAGTGGTGAAAGGGGGGGATGAAGAGCTCGATCTTACCGTTCGAATGTTGGCCTTTTAAACAAATCTGGTACGCTGTGAATGCGCGGGGGTGTTCCCTGCAGCCGAATGACCTAGAAAGGAAGACAATGCGGAAAAGAGGGTTGAATGAAAACTCGTGTGTTGCTTTGTCCACAAATCTCCGCTGGCACGGTGCCTTCAACTTGTGAGTCAAAGCGTTCAACTTCAAGTTGAAGTTTCGGTACCATTAGTCGCGTCCAACTAACGCCACAATCAGCCACATGTCGATCTAGCCACTGGTTCGGCACAATTGAAGGATCACGAACTTTCAGCGAGACTTCGCGGGGCTGCGATCCTTGCATCGGTGTACACAAGGTCGGAGGTCTCGTCCTGACACAGTATGCTACGCAAATTTCGTTTCTTGTGACAGAGGACGATGCACTCCACGAAAATTATCATTGTGAGCTACTTTTGGAATCCCATCGCACCACGGTGACGGGACATGCGGAGATGCAGGAGGTCCATTATGCTTCACGCTTAGCGTTGGTCCCCAACTCCGAATTGACGGCGTGTGGCACAAGCGTCAGTACCCTTTTTTCCACATCGATCGAGAACAATCAAATTGACTTCAGTTCGATAAATTGGTGTGTGAGCGTTTGAGACTGCTGGCCATGAGATCTCATCATGATGCTCTGCGAGAACATGCGTTGACATTGTATGTGGTTACACGACTGGTCTACGGAGCGACTCGCGACCAGAGCAAGACAGGAGTATCATCAAGCTATTCGGAAGTATACAATATGAGCCGACCCAACGAGTCCTACATGCGCACCCCCGCAACATGTTATTATTTTCTTCTAGCCTGACTCAGGAACAGTGTCCGTCCATGACAGACTGGCTGGAAACGAAAAGAAAAAATGGGGACCTACTTACCTACTCCACTCGAATGGAAATGCGCGGTTCAAACAATCGCCCTCGATGTCAGCAACCTGCGGATAGTTGCGACCTTGCCTCATGTCCCTCTCACGCCGTTGACCTTGTCTTTCCCTTTCGGATATCGCTTGAACGTCCGACCGTGCACCCTGAGGAATTTGTTGATCGGGCCCTGTGTGGTTTTGATTTTCAATCCTGTGGAACGCAGGGGTTCAAACGTTCGGTATCGATTCCAGGAACGAGGATCACGAGATACATCCCATCATCTCGACACCACGCTCCCAGAGGACCCAGTCCGCCCGCATTCGACCTTTTGGGACTTCCCATCTCGATCGCAGCGTCCCCTCGACACACTCAGGATCAAGCGGTTGAGGGGTTCCACCTGGAAGAAATCACATCGTCGATCCCTCCATCGAGTTTGATTGAGATGGTTGGAATTACCTTCCACACCATAGGATGCATGTGTTGGAAATCACAATGACTTATCGCTCCCTGCATGCGAATTTAATGGGAGCTAGTTTCCCCTAGGCAGTCCCAAGAGTCGGGATGGAGAGAGTCGTTCACTTTAATGGGTGCAGTAAACATCTTAAAACTCAAGGTAAATCATGGTATCAATGATCTCGATTCTTCCGGCTCATCGACGTTGATCTCCCACCCTTTGATCTGAATATCTCGAGGACACCTTCGCGATTTAGTGAAGAAGAATACACAGTAAATCTCCAGCGAGCGGTTCCAGTAGATACCACGATCGAGATAAGTAGAGGTCTCTTCATCACTCGAAGCGCTTCCATGCATGTTTTTCGTACTCCTTTAGCTTGGCCTTCCGTCTCGTTGGTCTACGACATCCTTTTTAACCCAAATTCTGAGAC
>JBBPLD010000271.1:0-15808 GCA_038089555.1 Chalciporus chontae | reverse complement strand
CGGCATCTACGTAGTCGTTAAGATCGTTAACATATCCGTACCATAGAGCCTAAATCCTATCGATCAGTGGTTATCAGTGCCAGGCGTTGGCTGCGTCGCTCCTGACTTGTGCATGACGGTCGGAACGGGGGGTATGAAGTTCTTTGGAATCGATTCGAGTGATGCCTGAGTGACTAAGAGAGAACAAAGACGTCCAATTTAAACTGCCGATGGAACGAAGGACTTTGCCATCCGAGACTTGGGGCGCCAACGTCACCATCGTCGTTGAAATTGGAAACGGAGAATGAGGATTCATGCTGTACGGAAATCAAGACATACCATTCTATGAGTGGCCCTGACGATGACTGCAGCCAGGACGCAATATATGATGAACGCGAATACGAAGGCGGTCCAAAATCTTCTGAAAGGTGAAACGAGGGTAGTCAGAAACAAGAGGGGTTGTGGTCCTCCGGTAAATGTGAGGTGGCTGTGAATATGGAGATGGCGTAAGTTACTAGTAGCGGATCCTAGTGAAGGGTGAACGACTGTCACGGTCTTCATCCGACTCTTGGGTCTGCCTAGGGAAGACTACTAGGATTGGATATCTTGAAGAAGCAACTGAGAGCCTTTTGTCTTGCCATGGCGGGCGTTTCAGTGGTCGATCCAAACTCGATTCGCCCCGCAGCGTTTACCACCCGCGTTTGCTGTCCGAATCCTGATCGTTGAGTATCACCAGTTCCGAACCCTGCAATATGGGATGCCCACGAATGAACGCTGGCGAAATGGGAGTCGACACCAACCTAGTTGATCAATTTGCCACGTTCGAAAATGCTTATGAGGGCTCCATCATCAAGGCTTGAGAAACTCAAAGTCTGAAAGGGTGGACTGCGGACCCTGTAGTACGGCGCTGTCGACATGAAACGAAACCATCTTCAAGCTCACGCCTGATCAAGGAAGATACACAAAGGCCAGCTCGGGAACATGGTCAGGAATGGCTGGTTACATCCACGCATGATTACCTTGCTGTGGTTCTCATGGGCGATGATGTAAGTACGAGCGCCGGCCCGAGAGGAATGGCACCGTCTCGTCTGGGCAGTGGAAACTAGTCGCTCCGACTGCATCGCGAGATCGGACAAGCAGGCAACGTCTGGAGACCTTGACAACGAGAGAAACGATCCCAACAACGCGCGCCTCTCGTTGCTCTCGTGTTGCCAAATGACCTGCCCCACCGCCTCGGATTCTCATAAACACTGTGTCCCGATCTACCTCGATCTACAAACCTGAAATTCGTGAGATATACTCGTTCGTACAGTAGAAGAAAACATACATATTAACATAAACCTCCAGTCTTAGACTCTATCTAGCTTGGGGTCCTGCCGAAGAAAGGAAGTGCTGAGGCCCTGGTCTTCAGACTCGTCGGTCTTCCCGTACGAAAAACTTGACGCCTCAGGTGCGCTGAGGGGCAGAGACGTCTTTCACTCTTCCTGCCGCTTCCGATGAATTGTACCTCATCTCGCGGGGTTCGTATCAGGAAGGGAAGGTTGAATTAGCACAAGCTACTGAAGATGGGGACGTCGACATCAAGGTGAACGTTCGCGTGGCGTACCACAGTACTCGGACTCTTGCACGGTCTACGATATGTCTACTGCGCAAAGGCGGAAATGAAAATGATATTCGCATTGTCGTGAGTCGCAGAACTGCGGTTCTCCCTGATTGGTTGTGACAGTACCAGACTGACCTATCGATCTCAGACACCTACCCCTGGGTGGCATGTTGGTCGTCATATCGATCGATTGAACTTCGAGGTTACTGTCGTCTTCCCAACGGCGCGTCCTGAGCGTGCTCCACTCCTCAGCGTCCCGTTAGTCCATCGAGGCGGATTTTCATGGAGAAACCTGACAGTGCAAGTCCACGTCGCGGAATGGGTGGGTAAGGGTAAGTGACGATGGTAGGAGTGCTGCAAGTCGCTTGTCCCCCGGCACCGAAAAACGCCCATGCTACAATGGTCGATGGACATGTGTCGACGAGCTGACGAACAGACTAGTGAGACGAGCGACCCACAAGCAGAAATGGACCACACTTTATATACACGGGCGACTAGTTACATGATCCAAAGGACTTGCTTATATATCGTACATTCTATATCATTTACGAATCATCCGATTCATCGTCGCTTTCGACGTACGAGACACCCGGGTTCCTTTCACGAAGGTCCCGCGACGAAGACACATCCGCACTCCCCTCTGCCTGCGATGAAAACAGGTCCGCACTCCCCCCTGCCTGCGATGAAGACACAGCCGTACTCCTCTCCACCCGCGTTGTCTTTGATGATCTAGGCCTGTATTCATCGTCATCGCCGGCATTGGCCTGAGGGCGTTGGCGCTTAACGTGAAGCGGGCGGCGGCGTATTGTGGCTTCAGTATCGGCAGCGCCGACATAGAGGGAGCGAGATTGATCGAGATCCGGTAATGTCGTTGTTTGCGCCAACTCCAGACACTTGGTTAGCGGCACCCGCAAGGACCTGTATAGCTTGGAGTACGAGGGGAGGTCGCCCAAATTGTACTGCCTGTCCGTATAACCACCCATCAGCATACCACGAAGACCAGAGATGAAGCGCTTGATGGGTTGAAGCTGGGAGTCGAGGTAAATGTTAAGAATGTCATCTAAATTTCCTTCTTCAGCGAACACCCCCTCGCGTGTCAGGCTGCATGTGCTCGTGTCCTGGAAGATCTTGGACATAGTGTCATAAAATTTGGACCTCTGCTTTGAATCAACAAGGTTGCAGGGAAAGCGAACTAGAAGGATCCAAAGGAGAAGCCAGAAAACAGACTCCATGTCGTGCTCAAAGTTGTGCACAACAGGATGCCTCTCGAGCATGGGTTCGCTGGGATCGTCTTCAAGAAGGTACGAATACTTCTCCGAGAGTCCTTGAGGTCTACACAAGTGGAGTTGCTTCTGGATCTCCACGGCCATGAAGAAAGCCGTTCCCTGTCATGCCGTCAGTGACCTGTCACTCCCAGAGATCAATGCTGTCATGCACACCGTTTTGGGATCCGCGCTACCTGTTGCGCCTGACGGACGGAACCGCTTGGCATACTCTAGATCACCTAGTATGCCTCGCACCTCACCCTTCTTGTTCTTGAACCAATACAGGTTCCCCGAGCTGATATCGCGATGGACCCAGCCAGCCAGGAACATCAATTCCAGACCTGTACTGCCAATGAGTACTCGGGCGGTGACACGATGCGAACAGGGTATCTCACCAACCACGCAAGATAACAATGCGGTCACTACGTCCCCCAATTTTGCCACATGGTGCAAAGCCACGCACACCTCCTTGAAGACGACCCGTGACTGCCGCTTCGGACAATGTCGACGATTGAATAGTTTATCCATGTGCGGGACCACCTTGCTTGGTTCAGACAGCGACATCCAAGAGACGTCATCATGCGGAAGAGACGAGAAACTGAATGTAGGAGGTGGTCCGCCAAAAAGTGTGGAATCGGGCTGAGCTGCCTCGGCGACCTCCTTCGACATCGTCCCTTCCCATTCATCAACTACCGTGAGGAAGTACTGCTGCCATTCTTGCGCCAGCAAGCACTTCCGCAGCATCTCCTTCGACTCGTCATCCATGCCCATGAATCCCTTCGGTTCCACGCCTGCTTCCAAAGTATCGGCAACCTTCTTGAGATCACCAAACATCTCTCGCTGAATGGCGCCTTCAGTCATCGACCCGGCGTCCAGCCAGACGTCCTTCAAGATCACCGTATCCGAACCCTCGAGTGGCTGGAGCTCGTCGAATGATTTGACTTCGATAGCCTCCCACACTCGAGTCGCACGCCCTGTTATACATAGACTCCGATGGTCGAAGATTGCTTTCTGCATCTTGTAGTAATGACCGTTGACCTCGTAGACGAAACAAGGTTTGTTCACCTCGGGATCCAGACGACGTCGGATGGTCGGATCGTAGCCAAGTTCCGCCTCGTTGGCGAACATCAGCGAGAGCATCACACGGATGTACGTCCGGCAGTCCTAAACGGCCGATCAGCATCAGACAAATCGAATGTTTAGGTTTCCCTACCTCCGTAAATTTAAAATCCGGAGACTTGGCGGAGTGCGACCGCGAGAAGTACCAGACGGCCATCGTGTCGTCCTCGATGGTGATCTGAGAATTCGACATGAGATAGGAAGCAAGTCAGCGTCGAAAAAAACGTACGCCGTAGATGTACTTGCGACGGGGATCAATATTCATGCAGAAGGTGGTTGTGCCCAACAATTGTTTACGGTTCTGATGCGCGTAAGTGGAGTGAACCCACCATGTTCGAGGATACTGCGCGCACCTCTCGAATGGCCTTTCGAGACGTTTTATATTCACAAGGAACGGCGAGGTCTCCGACATGTGTGGTGGACGACTGTACTCCAGATGGTGGCATCGTTGACTGCTTGAGCTTGAGCAGTGCGTCCATCTTCAAATTTACGCCGTAAGTCTTGGATGCACTGCAACTGCCCGGCTGCTGTAGGAATTGACATGATGCCGAGCGTCCGTTGGTGAGCGTGAGTTCTTGCAGCGCATGGGCAATAGCGACAAGAGGCTCATAGCGCTTCTTCTCGCTCACGGTCCCCGTATTGGACGGGCTGACAGGAAAGTCTTTGAACCGGAGAGGAGGCCCATCTGGCTCCGAGTCGACAAGGTTAGCTGCCTTGAGAGCGTCGACTGCAGCTTCGATGTCGGCCTCGGGCACCTCGAATGGGAGGTAGTGACCGAATCCTGTTTTGCCCCATCCCATACAATGGACCATTTCAGTCCTCATGTGAACGTGAGGAATGTTGCATTGACCTTGGAGTGCCCGCCTTGCGAGGGGTGTAATTTTAAAAACAACTGTCGCTTGGTTAGTGGTTTATTACGTCGCCTGACTTGTAACACCGCCACAGATGAGACCCCCTGTTGTTTGAGGCGAGATTAATCGTTTGAGCAGAAACTTTTGGCCCCAACTGATTGAGCTTTGGGGTACACCAACGGTGAGCATGAAGTATTTTACTCCGAGGCAGAAGAGTTTGCATGACATTGGCGAACACATCTGAGAGGAGTGCCAGTGCAACGCCTGTTCTGGAATAACACATTGCAAGCTCGCAGTGTCGGCTCCTAGCTTCTCACCGAGCTGGTGTGAACCCCGAGGTGCGATCGACGTCGGCTGAAACCAACCTGAGGTCACGAGGAATTAAGAGGAATTACAGTCGCTATCTTTAATCTGCTTGCTGCAAGCGGATGCGACCTGCACACACCGAGCCCCACATCATCGGAGCTGAAGACTTTTCAAAAAAAAAAACATACCAAGTCATTGCCAAACTTTCCCGACGCTGTTGGGATTGGCCCGTCAATTGTATTATTTTGGAAATGTATTAATGATAACACTCTGGTGAGCCCACGACGCCACTGTGGAAGATCCCCTCAAGGATTCCGCGTGAAAATTTTGAGACTCACTAGCCTACTAGTACCGTCCAAACCAACACGGGACTTGACTACTTTGTCTTCACACTGATGGATTTCATGTTGATGAGTTGTCTCACGCGTTGAAGACTCCTGGGAGAGAAAGCCGAAAATGGAAGGCGGTTCCTTTGGATTCTAACACGGACAAACAGTTTTCGGAACAATTCTTCTCGTCCCCACTGACAGATCAATCAGACAACCACACGACCAAGAAAACGGTCATGATGAGCTTCGTCGTCTAGGATGCACTTCACATTTCGAGGCCTCCGATGGCGTCTCCTGCACGAACTCTCCCAGTTGCAATTCTCTCTCGTAGCCATATCGTCATTCGGCTACATTCGTGGTGAACAACGCCTCCAGTGAACATCATCGACCAACTTCCAGTTTAACCTCAAGAAAAATTGTATATAATCCTACAGCATGGCTTCGCAATCTCGTCCTGAGCCGATGAATGCCTCCCCACATCATCCCAAGGTCAAGGTCACCCTGACTCTGTCAGATCCTATGTATGTTTCAGGAGGAAATATATCAGGAAAGATGGAAGTCGAGAGCTGTGCAGACCTTGACTCCTTGCTTGGCATAGGAGCAATGATGGTCGAACTGCATGCCATTCAAGGTATTCGAACGTTCAACAACTCTGCCGTGATACAGTCCTGATCTCCATCAAAGAGGTCAATGCCGGAGATCATTCCGCTACTTCTACATTCATCCACTCCCGCAGGATCTTCCAAGGACCAGGTCTACCACCTTCGAACGCTGTACATTCTGATTATCTTCCTGGAACTGGCGAAATACCACTTCCAGCGCACCATTACGCTGCTCGACATGGGCTTACTACGTTCTTTTTCCAATTTCCAGTCCCATCCTCCTCCCCATCTTCCATCTTATTCGGTCCTGCTAGCATTCGATACGAAATTCGGGCGAGCGTTAGTGTAGCATGGCGAGGAGAGAACCGTTTCGTCACGGATAAACGCGAAGTCAAGATTGTTGAAAGCTGGGATCCAGCGAGTGCAGGGGAATTGTTAAAAGCGATGACACTCACGGAGGGAGGCAAGATTTGGGCTGAAGCCACAATAACGAACGGTCCAGTCATCGGTGGCCAACCAGCATGCATAGATCTACATTTAAAGAATCACTCACAACGTTGGGTGTGTTTCTTTTGCATCTCGATTGTCATCTTTTTCTGAATATGGTATGCAGACTTCTGGTGTTACAATCACACTCGTGCGACACCTTCACATCGCACAGTTCGTGCTGGCAGGAAAGGCTGCTCCTAATATCTCTGATGTTGCTACACAAGTTGAATTCCGTGGACCGGAATACTCTATTCCACCCGGAATCGAGGGAATTGCTAATCTTGTCATTGATATTCCTCGGCATTCACGTGGTGTTAAAGGAGGTCAACGCATTGACAATAATGGAAAGACGATGGAAAGTTTCTTTGAGGTGCGTTGCACCCTTGAGATAAGAATTGACTTGCCTGCCGGAAGGTGTGTAGTCCGCGACTTTGCATTTTACATCTCACCGATTGTCGTCAGTGAGGATACCGTCATCACCTTGCCAATGACTGTTTATCATTCTCTTGCTGTCCCTGAACTTCCGATGTCACCCCCACCCCTTATATCCTCTCCCTACCCCTACGGAACACCAGGAATGCCCCTGTCGCCGCCCCCTGGGGCCCAGCTAATGTCTGTCTCTCCTGGAACTCAATATGCGGATCTTACATGGACTTCCCCGCCTGTGCGACCGGTTTCAATTGGTTTACATATCCAACACATCGATCAAGAGAGCCATAACTGGCAAGGCATACCACGCACCTTTACATCGCCACTGCAATGTTCGACCTCTTCCGGGCCTGAGCTGCAGGCACCCTACAGTACTGGTGTGTTATCAACGTCGTACACCAATTCACCGAGGCTCCTCCCTCTTCCACCTGTACTCTTGTCATATCCTGGCTACGTTCATCCTGTAACACCACTCGAAGAAGTCTCTGCTTACGCGAATCCTCAAGTTGCACAACAAATTGTTACATCATCCATTTCACAGAACTTTCATTTCACTTCGGCCTATCTCTCTACATCACCGAGTGCACAAGACTACCCTCCCTTGCTGCCACACGCCCCACTTCAAGCTCAGCCGCCCACACCAAACCGCCCTCGTCCACCCCCAATACAAATACCGTTGTTGCCCAATCCTCATGAAACCCAAGGGCTGCTTCATTCTCCACGTCCTGTACCATCACCAAAGCAATCATTTTACGGGTCAGTCCCCAAGAGTGAAAATGTTTCCGAACTTGAACGCATGGCAGACGAAATTGCGAAGCGAACGGGTGACCTGAGCACGGATATACCCAAAGGCGATGCGGGCGCAGAGGCCAGACCCCAGGCCCCCCCAATCGATCTCCAATCCGATTTGTGCCACCACAAGACGCTTCCCGCGCCTCCTGTCCCTTCTTGTAAAGATAGGTATAATTTACCTCAGCGGCCGCGTGTCGACACGCTCTTCGCAACTGTTGAAGAGAACATGCTTCACTCTCATGATTTCCAATCCTCGACGGCCAATTCGTTTCGATCCCCTCCCACTCCATCAATCGCGGCATTCACGCCCATCAAGTTTCCAAAGGCGCCTACTGATCTTGCAGGATTGGGAGCCAACTTAGGGAGGGTCATCCCGCAAGAGAGTGGACTTGACGCGCTTGAAAGACGGCTGCTTGCTGAGGTCGGCACTCGCAAGCTTCACGCTGAAGAGCGACCTCATCTTCGGAGCGTCGTCCAGCCAATCACAATTCCTCCCAGTGGTGCACCGGACGATGGTGTGAATGATAGCGCCATCTCCAGTCTCACCCTTGCAGATCGAGAGGGCATCTTGAAGGGGGAGGGTGAAAGGGATAGGGATAGGGATAGGGATATGGAACAGGAGCAGGACCGAGATTCGGACGAACGTACCCAACACTTTGGTGGCGGTCACAGTCCGAGCGAAGACGACCGGGATGTTCGTACCCAAAAGGGGAAAAGCTCACGAAAACTCGGGAAGAGCAAGCGTAGCGACGAAGACGTTGAAAGAGTGGGGCGTCGTCGAGTGCACAAAACGGCCAAAGATGGCGAAGGGCGTAAACTGCGCAAGGAGGCCAAATCTCGAGTCGCAGCTTGGCTAGGAGAGATCGATATTTCGGCACCGCCGATGACGGACGATCCCTCTGCCCTTACATCTCCATCTGCTTCGCATTTTGTACCCATCACCGAGAGTGAATCTTTCCGTCCTTCGCAGACAGAGATGACAGAGGAAGTTCTTGAATGTCGTTCCGGGGATATCTCTATAGATAAAGACGTCTCTGCTGCTCCGAACCCGCGCTCGTCGGGGTTCGTTACGGTCTCGACGTTGAACACTGCATATACTGCCAAAGGTTCTGACAGAGAATCTGGATTCAAGCACCCTCCTCGTCGATCTTCGGTCAATGACCTCTCCCAAACACCATCCCCACATCAGAGTCCTAGCAAACCACCCATGTCTAGGTCACCCAGCGCAGTTGTGAAGAGCACGGATAAGAAAGCGTCTCCACAAGCTCCACCTCTTCGGCCGCAAGAGCGTCTCTTCCCCCCACTCTTCTCCAGATTCCCTCTCAAACCCACCGATCCTGAAATGAAATACGACGTTCGGTCAGCACGAGGTGGTAAGGGAGGAAAGGTGACGCAGGCTGCCTCCCTTTGGGCAGCCAAGGCGAGCTCCAACGCAGTTCATGTTCCTACCCCAAAGAAAGCACCCATCATGCCACCCCCGGCCCGTAAACCTGTCTCTCATGTGCTCAAGCGAACTTCAATTGCGGCGATGGCCCGGAATGGGCCTGTCGGAGGAGTCACCGGCGAGCCTCGCGAGCCGCCCAAAGCGACGACCGTACCCGCTGTGATATCTTCCTCACATGCGATCCCTATGCTCTCTTCAACTGCCTCCCTTGCACGTGTACCGCACGCGAACATGGGTCGGTCGACAAATCCTCCTCTTCCTCCCATGATCTCCGAAACGGTCTCCGAGGTCAAGAATCTTCCAAAAAGTCCCGGGTTGAAGTCTGGTCGTCAGTTGGGCGACCTTGCGTTCGGACAGGCGAGGTTGAGAGATTTGATCAAGAAATATCAAGGATAGACGGACGGATCGCACGCTTCAAAAAACGTGTTTTGTATACATAGGTATTCATATATTTTTTTCCTCGATGGTTTTGTGTTTCCTTTTTCTTTTTCTTTTTTGGATCTGTATGAATGTTTTCTTGCTCGCTCTCCATGGTCTTGTTGGTCGATGTGCACAATCGTTTTCGCCTATGTTATCTCATTCTCCCGTCTACGATTTCTTTTTGGCGATTCTTGTAACTTATACAACGTGTGCTTTTACTGACATCATAATAATGATATCTTCAAAGAAGCTGAGCGTGATGCCCAGTTTCGTACCTTGCATCGGGCGTGACACACGTGCATACGCAGTGTGCCCTTTGAATCATTTTGTCATTGACGTCGTACTAAGTGGAGTCTGCGCGAGAACGAAGGGAGGTGGCACGCGTCCTTCTCTTGCCACTGCCGCCTCCTTCTCCGAGTCTCGCGCAGAACGTCGCTTTTACTTGTCCGCTCCCTCTCACAGATTCCCAAGCAGCTAGGATTCGTTGAGCATCGTCTCAACTTCTCGTTTGTCTGCTCGACGCTTGACGCCCATTTTCCCCCAACCGCCGAACAAGACCGCGCGATTGCGAAGTTCTCTCGCTACTAGTATTACTCAGCCACCAAGTTCCTCTTAGTCACCCGTGTCATCCGCCATGGGGTGTATTCACGCAGAGATGAGATGGGCATCGGGTGTACAATCTCGTTATTTATCAAGGCTAAAAACGCTGGAGGGTCCTGAGTCACAGTACATGTCCACTGTCGTCAACGAGCAAGCAAAACTTCTTTTTTCCATCTAGAATCGGAAAATCTGAATCGGAATAGCCCTACCTGCTAGTACGCGTTCGTTCGTCATGATGTCGTGAGTTCTATAGATCCATTGCCTAAATTCATTTTTTTATCTTTGTTTATTGGATATAGGATGTGGTATGGGCCCGGAGGCGCTCGAGAGCTCAAAGGGCATCGCGTCCGGCGGTCTATTGGAGAATAGCGATCACGAGTCGATGAATGAGGTTGAGCCACGAGGAAACGTCGGATCGTGATAAGAAAAGGGACGTACCTCGATCGGAAGGAGAAAACTCAATAATCCAGCCACCAAGAACAAGGCCGCAGAGACGTACACGGGACTAATAACGTCACCATCATCATCATTGTGAGCAATGTATAGGGGGGAGGCGGGGAGGGAGAGAGAGAGAATATACGCACCCGTTTGCAGTGTTGGCAGAAACGCCTCCAGTCTTGGGCGTCGTCGCGATCTTGATCAGGGGAGCGATGAAACCACCGATACGGTTGAGTGCTGAGCAGAGGGCGTCTCCAGTTCCGCGGTGAGGCGCTGGGAAGGATTCAGGAGTGTATGCGTAGAGAACGCCGTACATCTGTCGTGGAACGAGGGGTCGTCAGTATCGTCCACTCACACCATTCCGAAAAAAACTGAGACTGAGACTAAGACTGAGACTGAAACACTTACAGCATTCCTATAGGGAAACGAAACGCGTCAGGAGGAGAGATATGAAAGGCGAGGAAGAAAGACGTACTGAACGAGACCGCTTGCGCACGAATACCCAAGCACTGAAGCCTGTGAGTTGCTCGTCGTGAACAAGAACATGAAGATAGCCGACAAGAGCGTAAAGATCGCCAACGCGTACTTCCTTCCTCCAAAGGTCCACATCCCAGAGCCTCGCGTGTAATCGACGACAGCACCTGCGATGAGGGAACCAGGAACACCGAGAACAGAGACGATGGCATAGTTTCGGTAGGTCGTGTTTAGACTTGAGGGACCCGAGGAAGAACCACGGGCTGCGAGGTAGAGAGGGAGGTAAGCGTTGTACAAGGGGTATGCAATCCCGATGAGACTGCCGAGGACGGATCAGCTGGTGGTCTTCAAAGCTAGATGAGAACTAAACGAACCCCCAGATGAAAATGGTGAGCGACGTGTTGATCGTCAAACGACGGCCGGAGAATAATGGTTTGACATGGGACCTGGGAACAATGCACGATTGAGCACCGTAATCGATCGAAGCTCCATTGAGGGTACTCACAGAGACATATCGGTGAATGCGGTACGCAAGGTTTCGCGCCAGCCCGACGACACTTTGCCCGGCTCTGATATCTTCCGGAAATCTTCGAGCGTAAGCGAGATCGTCTTGCCGTTGCGACGAGCAACGTGCTCAAGAGCCTGACAGAGCACGACATCTAGTCAATGGGCTGAAGGGCAGACTCCCAAGTCGTACCTTGATGGCTTCCTCATCACGTCCTTGCGCGATGAGATATTTTGGTGACTCCTGAAGGTCGAACACGAAGTATCGGAATACGAACGTCAAAAAGGTAAGACCGCCGCTATTCAAACATGACGTTTAGATCGAGAGAAATCAAACACAGATGTATACTAACAGCGTGAACCTTTCAATACAGTCAATCAATAAGCAAAAGAGGGAAGAGCGTCAAACATACAGGGTATATCTCCAGCCCATGTTCTCGGACCTAGGGCATTGTCCAAAGGGTATCGTGGGATCACATGAGTAGTTCGCGATGAACCCCCAGCTGATTAGGGAAGCTACAAGCTGGCCGAATGCCCACCATACGGAAAGCAGAGTGAGAGTCCACTGAGAACGAAAACATTACGACATCTTCGAGGATGAGTACTGACAAGGCGCTCACTTGGTGTGATCTGGGTATAAACTCAAGGTAAAGTGCACCTAGAAATAACACGCGTTAGACGAAGTATGCCTTCAAAAGAGTCGTCTCGAGTATACCATCTACAGGTAGACTGTCAAAGCGAAATGAAGATTAGTCTAAAAAAACGCTGATGACGCATCGACTCACTTTCCACCGACACCGAATCCCATACATGCGATCAGAGAAGAGAACGAGACGAAATTCAAACCACCTCCGGCCGCAATCCCGAAGATACCAGCGATAAACAGCGTAGCCTAAACTCCCAGAGCAAGTCAGATTGGGACAGTCCATTCTGAATGAAATTCAACGAGTTGGTCTTACGTTGAACGAAAGCCTCCTTCCAATGATATCTGCCAAGACACCCCAAGTAGTTGCACCTACGATCAATCCGGCGAATTCAGCCAGGACAGCATATTCGACACGAGACGGATTCAGTTCCTGCTCCACCTGTGGCAATACGATGGCGAGACCCTGAAGCCACAAATCTACAAACCAAGATCAAGATTCAAAGGTAGCACTGATATCAGCACACGTGCGTCAGGGGATTTGAAGACGGCATTCTCACTATCTGCTAACCATCCTAGGCCAGTCAGGATGAAGAGCTGCCACTGATATTTGCCAAATCCAATTCTAATCGCTACCGTCAGCAAGCGTGATGTCAGTGGCTGGAAAGAAAGGTACGAACTCTTCTTGCAAGCATCTATTGACTATGAAATCCGAAATAAACGTGAGCACTCCGTAAGGAGGGCGAAAAGGATTCGGAACCTTACCGAGTGCACACTTGAGCTCGTAATCCTTTGAAACTCCTTGAGAGAAGCTGTAGTCGGACGAACCACCGTCGTCGCCCACTATCTTTTTTTCAGCAATCGCTGCGTCTGCCTCAGCCTGCGTCATCTTGTCCTGAATAAGATGGTGGGGTTTAGTCTGACCGCCTCCGAAGAGAGAATAAAAAAGGAGATGGCAAGTAGGGAGTGAAGAGGGTTCCCACGGAATACAGAGAGAAGTCTACCTTTTGTACAGTGGGACAGTCCGGTCAATAATGTGCCAGGACTGACAATTTAAGAACTGTTCGTCACTCCACCTCGGGGAACCGTGCACATCCGCATTCGAGCATACCTCAGCTTGGAGCCTGAGGCCTGACGGACCAATCAGAAGTCACGCACGAAAAAAAACGAGGGATGGTTACCAGCTTTGATAGGCGCCGAGTGGCAGGAGGCAGTGGGAATACTATACCTTTCTAAATATTGAAAAACGGTGACAGATCGGAGATCATGAAGGCAAAGTTCACCGACTCAGTGCAAGTCGCGTGACGGTGTGATGAGTTTGAAGGAAAGGCCACTGCCAGTGCGCATGCTCGCCGACTTTACCGCTGGGTCCCCTCATGGATCGGTAACATCCAGTGGCATTGCACCAATGCTCATTATAAGTAAGGAGCAGTCATCTCCGAGCAAGCGAGCAACCTTGACTCGGAGTCAGTGAGCTTTTTCAGAGTCCAACTTGGCTTTGGCAGCAGTTGCGCGGCGTCCACCACTCCACGAGTCCTACATAGCCTAAACTGATGATCCGGTCAAACAGAGTCAAACGTGGTAAAATGTGAAGAGTTATGACAGCCATGACGACTCGGATGGGATTGTGGGGCCGAGGATTGAGACACGCATGTATCAACTACAGCCTGAGGTACGCGCGTTTACTGGAGGACAAAGAGTTCATTGAATCGCTATACGCTCGACCCCCGCAATTATATTTGCTGCAAGGACGTACACAGTTTAATCATGCATGATCATGGTGACACCTGGCGACACTTGGAATGTCAGACCCCACTGTCCTTGAGCTTGAATGGCCAGACGTCCATATCCGAGTCAGGCCCCCGATTCTGTCTGTACGAATCGCCCTCGGCTATGTTGTCATTGTTATTTTTAAATCATAAATTATTTTACGATGAGATCATAGGTGGGTCAGCCGATGATGAATTTCCGCGTCAAAGAGTCAAATGGGACGCTTAAAAGGCCAACTTGTGGATCAAATCTCGAGGCCCTTAAACATAACATGTCAAAGGATAGATCTTGAATCGTCGTTCCCTTAGAGCGGCACAAGTTGATGAGGTCGAATGTCCAGCTGGGTGCTGTTCAACTCCACGCATTCGGGACCGTCGCCCGATAGGTTTGACATGCGCCGAATAAATAGCGGTCCAAGGTCAAGAACTTGTCAAACGGTCGTAATAACCATGGTGTATCGAACGTGCATAATTGGATCAGGCTTGTCATCTGTGGCGGTGTTGCAAGTCAAGGTGCGACGACGTAATAACTTACCACTAACAAAACGTGAGATGGTTCTGGCCGCAAAACCACAACTTAAGCAAGCAGTGAAAGTTGTTAGAAAAACCTCGCAAGGTGGGCACTCCTTGAAGGTCAATGCAACGTTACTCAGAAATGTTCGTTCAGATGAAGACCGAAATGGTCCATTGTATGGGATGGGGCAGAACAGGATTCGGTCACTACCTCCCATTCGAAGTGCCCGTGGCCGACGTTGAAGCTGCAGTCGCCGCTCTCAAGGCAGCCAACCTTGTCGACTCGGAGTCAGATGGGTCTCGTCTCCGGTTCAAAAGTTTTCCTGGAAGCCCGTCCGATATCAGGACTGTGAGCGAGAAGAAGGGTTACGAGCCCCTTGTCGATATCGCCGATGCGCTGCAAAAACTCACGCTCACCGACGGACGCAAGGCATCATGCCAATTCCTACATAAGCCCGGCAGTTGCAGTGCAGCCGAGACTTACGGCGCAAATTTGAAGATAGACGCACTGCTTAAGCTCAAGGAATCAGCAATGCCACAATCCGTAGTGCAGTCGTCCACCATACATGTCCCAGACATTGCTGTTCCTTGTCAATATAAAACGACTGGAAAGGACGTTCAAGAGGTGCGCGCAGTATCCTCGAGCATGGTGGGTTCACTCCACTTACGCGCATCAGAACCGTAAAGAATTGTTGGGCACAACCACCTTCTGCATGAATGTCGATCCTCGTCGCAAGTACATTTACGGCGTACGTTTTTTCGACGCTGACTTGCTTCCTATCTCATGTCGAATTCTCAGATCACCATCGAGGACGACACGATGACCGTCTGGTACTTCTCGCGGTCGCACTCCGCCAAGTCTCCGGATTTTAAATTTACGGAGGTAGGGAAATTTCACTGTTCGATCTGTCTGAAATCAGACGCTGATCAGCCGTTTAGGACTGCCGGACGTACATCCGGGTGATGCTCTCGCTGATGTTCGCCAACGAGGCGGAACTTGGCTACGATCCGACCATCCGACGTCGTCTGGATCCCGAGGTGAACAAACCTTGTTTCGTCCACAAGGTCGGCATCCATTACTACAAGACGCAGAAGGCAATCTTCGACCATCGGAGTCTATGTATAACAGGGCGCGCGACTCGAGTGTGGGAGGCTATCGAAGTCAAATCATTCGACGAGCTCCAGCCACTCGAAGGTTCGGATACGGTGATCTTGAAGGACGTCTGGCTGGACGCCGGG
>JBBPLD010000270.1:0-15888 GCA_038089555.1 Chalciporus chontae | reverse complement strand
CTAATCATAAGTCTTAGCTCTTAGTTGAGTTGAGTCGTTTCACCAACGCTGTCCTCGCCAACGCACTAGGCGTTGAAGAACTTTTCTATCGTGCCTCCACTCCTCAACGATCGCCGACCCCCCTACCCGAGCCTGTGGACTAGGCTCCAATCTGCGACCCAGACCTTGATTCTTTGCACAATCAATTCCCCAGAGGAGTATCAGGTTGTACACAAAGTTTCCGTACGGCTGTATTACGGATCGTCCTTCTAGCCGAGGCAGAATCCATTATTCGCCAGGGACTTGAGGATCACGTTCGTGAATCCCGAGAACGCGACCGGCGAGACAGAGATATCCCAGAGGGAAGTAGTCTGGCAATTCGGGAACGAGTACCAACCCCGTTTCATCCTAATCGCGCTCTTGTCGCTACTCGTATCCGCCCAGACCGCGACCTTCATCTTCCTTATTACCTACCTCACCTTAGGGCAAAGAATTTACTCTGAAGACCAAGTCGCTACACTTAGAGCTAGCTACGAAGTAATTACCACTAGAGGACAAGTACCTAGACTGGTAGCCCCCCCTGCATCAAATGGAGAAGAAAAGGATACGTGAGCGTGTTC
Source organism: Chalciporus chontae (assembly GCA_038089555.1). NCBI lineage: Eukaryota > Fungi > Basidiomycota > Agaricomycetes > Boletales > Boletaceae > Chalciporus > Chalciporus chontae. The sequence continues at coordinate 15,289 of JBBPLD010000270.1, read as the reverse complement.
TTGCATTCAGCTTTTGCAAGATACAATATTTTTATATCCCTGAGTCTATTCTACTTGCTGACCACGCTGCCAATAGGATGGCGAAGAGCCAATTACTGTCGACTTCCAAAACAGCTTCATTTATCCCTACTTCAAGCTTACACGTTCGGTACTTGTCGACCTGGAGCTAGTTCAGTCGGAGGTGGACACCGCAGTCTCTCCTATTGTCCATTACTTTGATCCTATGCTCGACACTTGGATCAAGATGAAGATCGATAGTGTTATTGAGCTCACCAAACCCTTGCAGAAGCTTTTTTTCAAGGCTTACTAACGTGACCTCCTATCCCCGCTTCGATCATCACTTCAATTCAGCTACTTTCTGCAAGCCAAACCCATGTCTATCGCTCTTGCAAGAGCGTACCTATGTCAAGCAGACTCAGATCATCACGAAGGCATGCACGTTGGATCCTATGGACACTCTACTGGAGTTCACATCTGATGAAGACGCCCATGATCCTCCCTTGGCATGTAGCCCACAAAACGTCGCATGCAGTCCAACCAACCGCGCTGTGACACTTCCTCCCGTGACTTTCAGTCAAGACTTGCCCACGTTTCAGACAGCAGTACGTACCAGTTAATATCCTGGTGTGATATGCGCTGATATAACTCACTAGATGATGTTATCTCTCTGCACGATGATGATAGCATCACTAGTGACCAGCCTGCTCAAACACTGGCCACAGCCCGCCTCATACCTGGTGTCGAGTTAACAGATGCGAAGTTTCCATCCAGCTTCTATGCTGTCGATGTTCAGACCGGTTTCTCCCTCAAACCAAAAGGCAAGGTGACGGTGGAGAATCAGTTTCAGCAATTCTTCGGAGTGCGTTGGAAGTCATCAACCTACTATGATCACAAGGGAAGATGGCTCAATGCACTGCGTGATGCTAGGGACAGGGTAGTGGCTGCAGGGTATTCTGACGCTGGACGCTATGCTGCATTTTTGGACACACATCCTGCCAAGAACGTAGCGCTCAAGGCAGCCAAGTGGAAGTTACAGACGACTCAACGCAGTTAGATTGGTATCTCTATTCTCTTTGATTGTGCCCTGTCGAGATAGTTATTAATGAACACACTATTGGATCCATGTACTTCATTCACTGGACACTGTTGCACTCTCCCAGACGACCACCAGACGACAGTGTTACTCATTGTCTGCCAGAGACCGGTGCACTCCATCAGACAACAGTTCATTGCGCTCATCTACTCTGACCACCGGAAGACAGTGTACTCATCGTCCGCCAGACAACAGTGTACTCATCTTCCGGCGGACTCCGCCAGACAACAGTGCACTCATCTTCCGCCGTACTCCGCCAGACAACAGTGCACTCATTCACTCCGCCGGACAACAGCCTGGATGATGGTGTACTCATCTACGATAGTGCTAGTACAAATCCAATAGACAAGTACAGTTACAAATCAAACCTACACAGAAAAATAAACGAGTGACATCGAGTACTAATGATACTCACAGTGGCAAGAAAAACGAACAAGTAGGTATAATTACGGCCTGAGGGAAGGAGGACACTTCACCTTCGTCATGAATGCAGACCACATTCCTTCATCTAACCGCCCATGTTCAATATACTGTTCATGGAACTGCTGATTCTCCTTATACTCCCAAATGCGCCGAGTTTTTTTGAACATTGTTGAGACGTATGGGATGCCAAAGACCTTGATGAACAAGGAAGCTTGATGATTCTTGTGTTTGGGAAGAGATGCGAGGCGAAAACACTCGGCAATATCGCATATGTGAAAGTCCATGGGCCAGAGACGAACATCCTCCACACTGATTGGATCAGAGTGGGAGTCTCCATGAGAGCGCACGCAGCTTGCGCTGCCATGCTGAATGATGGGTTGTGAAAGAGGAGAGGGACTGTGGTCTGTCTCTGCCTCAGAGTCTGTCAGTGAAATGACAGAGAGTGAGTGAGGGTTGGCCTGAGGTGAGGAGACTTTGGGGTCAGCTACATGGTCGGATGGCTGCAGAATGGGAAGATTGGGGTAGTGCTGTCGACCAGCAGCAGGTGGGGGGAGTGACATGCTTCTGAGCAGAGGCATCACGAGCAGTGAACGCTAGTGAAAGAGCAATTAGATTGCATTCACTAATTTTGCAGATAAAAAAATTATATACCGTGGATACGGAAGGGGACTTCGAGAATGGATAGGATAAAAGGAGAATGGAAAGGGCGGAATGCAGATATGATGGGTGGACAGTTTGCGAGCGAGTGGATGGACAGAAAAGAGTGACAAGATAGTGAGCAGACCAATATTCTTGCAATGATGTCATGAATAACAATTATGTAGCGAAGAGCAGTGAGATAATCAGGTGGTCGATTTCATCCTTTATTCTTGCCAGCACATCACTTTGTCTGCAGCCCGCCGCCGGTCAAGTATCAGTAAGTATACTTGCTGACTGATGCATTTCTGCTCATTGCATCATATTTCTCCTAGTGTCTGACTATCTACCTTCGCCACCACCGTCGCCACCAGCTTTCGAGAGAGACATCTCCTCATTCTGGTTTTATCAGGAAAAACCATGGTACACCCACAGGTGCCTAGGCTGCTCCCAGCAGTTGCTCTGGTGCCGCTGGATGATACGAGATGAGGATCTTGGACGTTGGTATACCCTTGTAAGTCACTGTGACTGCTGTTTCCTTTTTCCTTTCACCCGTTGATATGATCCAGTGTGACATGGGCGAGGCAGGCTGTGACTGGTTTCAGTGGGCTCTGGAATCTGCTGACAATCACGCTCACCCGCCAGCCTCTGTGGCTCATCAACCGCAAGCAAAGTCACAGCTCAGTCTATATGACGACTCGGACTCGATATCTCATCAAAAATCATCCTCCCACCAGCATAAGCGTCAATGTACAGTCTCTGTTGAACCTCCCCCATCCGAACCCACCATCAAACACGGACGAAAACATCAACGGCTCGGGGCATCAGATATCAGTGCCTGTCGCTCTTTACCGACAACTCATTTGCTGACGAAGCATATATTGCCAACTATACACCACCCCGCCATATCATCTAATGGATCGACTTCACTTGGCTCATCATCCGCCGCACACTTGCATGAAAATACGTCCAGCAATCATTGAGTATGGCCTTTCAACTTCTATGCAAACGAAATGGATGTTGGGTTCAGGAGTTGCCGCGAGGAAAAGAATAAGCAATGTCATGTTGAGCAGATATTTTGGGATCACTTTGGTGTGAAGTTTGCCAGTTCCACATTCTACGACCACCGTCGCCATTAGATGAGTGTTGGCTCATCAATGCGTCAACAATACATTGACTATGGGCACACAGAGCATGGCCACTGGTCGGCATTTATTCGCAAGGAGATCAAAGGTGGACGATGTATGAGTCATTGAGTATCATTTCCTTATCATACCTACTTGTACACTCGCTTTGTTATATCTATTCTCGGTTTGTTGCACGTCCATACCATTGATATGCCATCAAATAGCGGTATCTTGTTGCCAGTGGCTGAGTGCTTGTGGTAGATATCTAATCACACACTGATTGAGATTCACTACAGTCTTATTCAAAAGAATCAAGGGTTTATCATATTGACAGAGAGACTACGCTTAGATGACTACATATGCCGCTATATAGGCCAGTTACCAGGGCGGAAGCCTTGTGTATCTAACTTGGCTTTCGTTGTGTGATTGCGACGTAAAATCATCTGGTCTAGAAAGAAGTCATACTTGTCCACCAGCATTTCTCTGCAGATGGCGTGATAGCCACCAATCCATACATTCGTCTGTTCAGCGACTGACGAGTTGAAAAACCAACCTTTGCCATCCTCGCTAATCAACTCAGGAAAAGCGGCAGGGTTGCAGTTTTCCTGGCAGAACGTATGTGATTCTTTGTGCTTGGACTTGAAATGAAAGACGTCGACGGAGAGGCCAATGTTGGCGAAGTAGGGATATGATTTGACATGTTGAGTGAGGGAACAATTGTTATCGAAGAATATATGATCAGACTTGATCGCCTCGATTCGAAAGGTGCGCTTGAGGAATTCCTTAGAACGACACGTGAGATTAACTGTGTAGACATGCTGCATGCACCAAGAACCTTGAACTTACAGCCACACTGGCAACACCCTCTGCACCGAACATGGTGTCTCGTCCAAGTATCATGCGACAGGGTGCCACTGCGAGTTGCTCATTGTGGGTTCTCGAACAGGTAAATTTGGCATGGATTTTCTTGTCGGTTGTTGTGTCAGTCACAGCCAGAGTAGATGTTTGTTGATCAGCTTGGGTGACATGACCATGCGAATCAAGATGGAATATCTCCTCGTCGTTTTCAAGAGCGGTGAGCTGGGATAGTGCCCTAGTGTTTGAAGAGTGACTGGTTGGATGGGCCTTGTGAGCACGTTGAAGAGCTGAAAGCGGGACTGTCCTCTGTCCTGGTGGTGAGACTCCACCCTCTGATGTTCCAGGTCTGCACATGTATGCCAGCCATGCACGACTGGCTCATGGCAATTGACGACTGCACAGACACTTTCAAGGTGCGCATGGGATGGACAGAAGCGGTCTCGGTTGTTCTTCAATGGTATCTGGCAGTTGTGCTGCCCGCAGCATGGATGGCCGATACAGATGCCATCGGTGACCACAACAGAACATTTACGATTGACTACAAAAATACATCAGCATCCATGAGTTTGTTCCACGCCAAACGAGACCTACTTTTTCCATCGGAGCCATAGAACCAATGTGTACATTTATCACAGAAATGAGTCACCTCCGGTTGGCCCACAAGTCGCATGTGTTGGTTGCGTGCCTGAACAAGATTGTTGAAACGATCCTTGTGGTCTCCAGAGTGTGTGACAATAAGATACTCTTGCCGCTCCATTGCATCCTCGAGTAGACAGTAGAGCAAGAAAGCGGATCAGACATGCTCAGATGTCAGCATAAATCCAAAGGACCAGCTCGATGGGGGCTCATTGGACTGGGCCATTGACGAGTTGTAAAAATTGGTGCAGGCCGTGGCAGAAGTCCTGTTTACGAACTGATGAGCAAATGGTAAGACGTCAGTCAATATAACTACACACCAGTTATCCATCAATGCCAACCACATTCCAATGACTTGCCGCTCCATGAACTGGTGTTCACTGATTTGTATAAAGTCGGTAATCCTCCCATAGTAGGTACACTCGCCCTTGAAAACCTTGAAATTGTGGTGGTAGTTGATCTCGCACACTACATAATCATCAATCATCGTAAAGTCACATGTGATGACTTACACATACCTTCACGAGAGAGGTGAATTGAATAGACAGGAAGTGGACCGTTTGCAAGAGTGCAACAATCATAGTAAGTGTTGCTAGGTCCATGTTGGGCTTGGCTGAACTGAAAGAATTTAGCCTGAGCTTATGTGACGGGTCGTTCAAGGGCGCGGGAAAATGGCGGGCAAGGCGGGATAGTGGGAGCGGCGATTCGGTTGCTGTGCAATGGTTGAATCTCCGCCCAAACCTTGTCTCCGTCATGTGACAACATCTGACACGTGAGGCTGGACGTTCGGACAGGCCGGACAGGTCGGATGGTCGGAAAGGTCAAATCAATGACTTTTTGGCATTGTGAGGCAGGCTCCTTCCCACCCACTGCTGGAGAGGTGCTAGGCGGTCTACTAGGGCATAGTGGACTTAGCGAAATCCAGGTAATGGAACGTTCCGAGTGGCTGTGAAGAAATTGAAACCCAGAACAACCTTAATCCTCGACCTCTCCAGCAGCGGCTGGAAGATAACATTGGTAAACATTCACAGCCACGGTGGCGGGGTTTGCGGAATGTGAAAGAAAATGATGTTACACCTACCGTTAGTGATGGGCAGGGCCAGGCTTCGAGCTCCAAGCCGGGCCGGGCCCAGCCGGGCTTGATGCAAGGGCTCTCTCGGCCTACAGGCTCGGGCTTCGCTTTCTTACAGGCCCCAATGCTGGGACCAGGCCGGGGCATGCAGTAGTAGCATATAATTGTCGTTCGGCATCCACCGAGATACTGTACATACTGTATACTACCTGTGGCTTGCAGCTTTGAATGCTTCCGCCGAAATGGACACCACCCCCAGCGAAAACATAGGCGCTCGACCTAAACGGGCTATGATTCCGTCGGCAAAGCTAAGAGACACCGAGAACGCAGCCACACCGGAGCTTCGCTCACACCAACAAACCAAATCAGGCCCATCGTCAGGAGATGGCGTACACAACTCGCCCGCATCCTCTGATGATGAATCCGCCCCTCCGACCTTGCCTTCCCACTCTCTGGGTCAGAAACGAAGAAGAAACACCGCCGACAACACGATCAACCTGTTGGACTCAGATGATGAGGTAAGCGCACCATCTCAGCTCAGCAAAGGTGCGTTCGTGATATAAACGAACTCTTCCTGTACGCTGACCGATGTAACACATTGCAGGTAAACGGGTGGCAACGTCAGACACTCGCTCGGACAATAATGGTGAGTAAACGATCTGGTCAGCACCTTGAATGCTAACACCTCAAACTCTTAGCTTTGTCCTCGTCGTTAGCTGCGCAGGACTTAGATGCTGTTGGTCCTGATGGACTACTGGCGGAAATCCAAGTAATGGATATTGAGGAGCCTCAACAGGTTCGTCGAGAGCAACGGAGTCGTGACATCAACCATTTCTTTGACGAGCCATATGTTTGAGCCGGGGATAGCAAGAAATGTCGCAACTGCAAGCGTTGCTCGTACGTATCGAGATCTTTGTGCCATATACAATGCTAAGATGTTAACAGCAAGCCTACACTCCCGGTGACACTTGTCGCTGAGGTATCAACACTCCGCCGTCATTTAGAATCAAACCATTGTGTAGGTACATCTTCATATCATTCCAACGTATGTTGGCACTAACATGAACCAGGCCGAGTATTTGAAGTGGGCGGAAACGACCAATTTCACTTCAATGCTTCCCAAGGACCGGAAATCCCAGAAAGACAAAGCACAAACTGGCCGTCAAACGCAACTTGATCCTCACTCTCAGCCTACTGCCCCGAAGGAACGAGCAGTCCCATACAGTGATGAGCGCCTCCGTACCGCTGTGATTCAATGGTTGGTAAATACAGATCAGGTAAATAGTGTCTACATACATGTACGATATTGAGCTAATGCTCAGACAGCCAATATCTGCTCTCGAACACCCCAGTTTCAAGAATATGATGGACGTTGCGGCCCGCGCAACCAATGGCGTGAAAATCCCGAGCCGTAAGGTTATGCGCCAAGGAATTATTGATATGTTCAAGGAACAAATGATCAAACTACGCACGCAGCTATTGGTATGTAGGGTGGCAACATGTGCCTAAAACACAAGGTGTAGCTACATATTTGGGTTGCCGACGGCGCATCCGACATCAGCTATGTTGGGATCGCGACCGGCCAGCCAACGTCGGCCCATATTGGGTGGCTGGGAAACTGACCGCTCGGCCGAAATGGCTGGTCGGTAAACGACGGATTGGCTGGTGGGCTGGGTTTTGGCTCGGCTAATGGATGGCTGGCCATGGGCCCATCGGAGGAGCACAGTTTGTCGCTATATAGATGGTCGCTGTAGAGGTAGTCGCTGTGTCGGCATCGCTGTTCAATGGTATTCAGTATTTCTCCTTAGGCATTGGGTAGAGGTGTGGTCAGGTTGTCAGTGTCGGTGTTCAGTGTCGGTGTCGGTGTTCAGTCCCAGTGAGAAAGGGTGGTATGAATTTCAATGTGTGGCTATGTTTACGGCTGCAGGACCTATGGCCGGTATGCGAACGTAGGTAGCTCTATGTCTCGTCCATCTCATGTCGCAATGTACAATGACATTCAATAACACCATGAAATATCATGACATTCAATAACACCATGAAATATCATGACATTCAATAACACCATGAAATATCATGACATTTTCTTTGTCTGTTCCGTCCAAGTCTCGCCACAATGCCCGAGTCCCCCCTTCAAGAGTTCTGGTGTGTATGTCGGAGATACTGCAAAGGTCGTCGGACACAGCTGAACACAGCCAATACCTGGCGACGACATTTACGTGAGGCCGATGAGGACGAGAGGGACGTGATCCGTCTCGCAGGTCGCTCTGAACATTTTCGGGCGTTCGTGAATGCTGCCAGTAGCTCAAACTCTGGTCCCACCGTTCTTGGGACAAAGAGATCTATAGGAGATGGTCGTGAATCTCGTTCGCCCCAAAAACAACAGCCTCGTCGTGTTAGTACACCTCTCTACCTGTAAGTCAAATGCTGATACTTGTTTCCAGGACCGGACTCCGAGTCATTCGCCTACTCGATCTCGAAGCCGCTCCCCGAATCAAAATCCCTATCCACAGCCTCGTAATGCTGTTTGCTCCGAGTCGTCACCACATCCTCGAACATTTTCACTGGAGCGAACACCATCTCCACTTTACCCCTTTTCGCCAGATCATTCTCAATCATGCAGCCCTTCTCCAGCCGTCTATCAAGATCATGATGGATCAGATGTTCTAGGAAGCCCTCTGCGACCTGAGCAAGATCCCCCGCTACAAAACGACTTCAACCATCTCAGAACACTCGACCTGGACGAGCTTTTACAGCGCGAGAGACTCGAGGAGCATGTCCGAGACCTCTCATTCATCATATCCCTTCGCCATGCATCATTGGATGATGGAATAGGTCTTACTGGAGACGCTCTCGCACGGCTATGTGATCCGCCAACAGAACAGCTTCAGATCGAAAACCCTGATGTTCAACTCGCACTAGAAAATTTCCTCGCTCTCGAACACTCTTCAGAGCAAGCATACGAGAGAATCTGCAACGCCATTCATAAGCAATTTCCAGAGTCGTCACTACCAACACTCTACCGAGTCAAGCAGCTCCTTGTCGAGATGACAGGAGTGACGCTGGTTGTTACACAGATGTGTATCAACTCTTGCGTCGCTTATACGGGACCGTATCTTCATCTTGAAGAGTGTCCTGAATGCCATCAGCCTCGTTACAACCTTGTTCACCAGAAGAGAGTCCCGCGTGCAGTTCTCAACACCATTCCCATTGGCCCCCAGCTCCAAGCATTATGGCGACATCCAGAGACTGCCCAAAAGATGCGTTACCGTGTGCATCGCACAGAAGAGCTCTTTGAACAGCTTCGACGAAACGATGGATTTTTAGACAAGTGTGACGACGTGTTCAGTGGCCAAGCGTATCTCGAAGCTGTTCAGGAAGGCACGATCGCGCCGGACGACACATTGCTTATGTTTTCAATTGATGGCGCACAATTCTTCGAAAGCAAAGAGTCCGACTGTTGGATATATATATGGATCGTTTTCGATCTCACACCAGATTATTGCTACAAGAAGGAGTTCGTTCTACCAGGCGCGATCATTCCTGGTCCGAAAAACCCAAAGTTCATCGAGTCATTCCTTTATCCAGGACTTCATCATCTCTCAGCATTGCAACGGGAGGGTCTTCGGGTCTGGGACGCTGCACAGGATCGTGCCTTTCTCTCGCGCTTATTCTTCTTCCTTGGTTGCAGTGATGGGCCTGGCCTAACCACAGTCAGTAACTTTGTTGGCCACCAAGGAAAATGTGGTTGTCGCCTGTTATGCTCGCTTACAGGTCGACACAAACCAGGCGGCTCACAGTATTATCCCGTTCTACTCAAGCCAAACGACTATAATGTTCCTGGCTCCAATCACGACGACGTAAATCCAGATGATATCCACATCCGTACTAGTGCAAACTATGTCCGACATCTCCAATACATCATTGAGTCTACTACCCAAGCTCAATTCCAGTCTCGTCGTCTAGAGACTGGAATAGTTGGTCCGAGCGTGCTTCTGGGACTCCAGCCCAACCTTCTTCTTGGAATTCCAGAGTGTTTTTCATCTGAACTCATGCATCTGACTGGTGCCAACATGTCGGCTCTTTGGTTAGATCTATTTCGAGGAACAATTGCCTGCGCTCGCTCGGATGATCACTCCACATGGTTTTGGGCTGTACTCAGGAACGAAGAAGCTTGGCAAGCACACGGTCAAGCGGTGGCCGATTGCAAACCCTTTCTTCCTGGCTCATTCGATTGCGCATCTCGTAATCCTAGCCTTCACGCAAACTCGTGGTACAAATGCACTGAATATATCACTTGGTTATATGGCCTCTGTCCAGCTCTTTTATATGGAATTCTCCCCCCCAACGTCTTTCAGAATTTCTGCAAATTTGTTGCCGTCCTTTGCATCATGAGCCAGTAGTACTCCATCGAGTCATCGAAGCTTACACGAGCACACGAGCTATTGAGAGATTGGGAGGAGGAGTTCGAAAATCTGTTCTATCAACGTCAAGCCGATCGGATTCACTTTATCCGACCTTGCGTTCACTTGACAAGTCACCTGGCTTCTGAAGCTGCCCGTATTGGTTCACTGATCTCATCTTCGCAATGGACTATGGAACAAACAATAGTAAATCTCAGTTGTGAAATCCGGCAGCCTTCGGACCCGTTTTCCAACCTCGCTCAGCAGGGAATTCAAAGATGTCAGGTCAATGCTTTGAAAGCTATGATCCCATCGCTGGACAGCTCTCTGCCATCTATCACACGTGGCAGTGCTGATCTTCACAACGGCTATATTCTGCTTCCCAAACGTGATCCTTACGCTTAGTGTTTAAAAGTCCGGTCCAGTCCGGTCTTTTGCCTTTTTAGGAAGGCAACCGGGCCCGGACCGATTTAATTAATTAATTAAGTCATTTGGACCAGACCAAAACCGATAAAAACCGGTATTTTGCAGTTGCAACCGGTTGCAACCGGTTTGTCGCTTAGCGTGGGAGAAACTAAAAATAGTATCGGTTCCTGGCTACAAATCGGTCCATGGTTCAAGCGAAACGGCTCACACGCCATGGAGATATGGTCCTTTTAAAACAGCATGTTTTTTGCACTGATATCTCAAATGTCATCAATTACATGTCAAGGCAAGATCAATCGTGGACTCAATTGCCAATGCAGACTGACAAAATATACACATGTATGTGTCTTAAGGAGTGTATATATAGGCTATAGAGTGAATTATGTGACATAACAATCGATATCTTTCAATGTAACTTCAATATTCATCAAAAAAATCAAATAACATCCATAATGGTCCAGAAAAATCAGGAAAAATCCGGAAAAATCAGGGAAAATAGGGTAGTACATAGGGGGTGGCTGTGCATCGGTTGCGACCGGTTGCAACCGGTTTTTGTTTCCGGTCGCAACTGCAGTCTTTTGATCTCAAATGCCGGCAACTGGCAACTGCAGTCCAGTCCAGTTGCCAGTCTTTTACCAGTTGCGCAACTGGACTTTGAAACACTACTTACGCTGTATCTGTCACCGAACACGAAGCTCAAGTTGTTGCCGCGTATCTCCAAAACCTAGCATCCAAAGAGTTCGTCGTTGGGGTCGGCTTCGCTTACCAAGCGGACAAATAGCTCGGTCAACATATGTAGAGTCGACAAGACCAGCGGAACAAGTACGTATGGCCCGAAACATAAAGGTAAGAGAATGAATTATTACTGAATAGTTTATTAACTGCTTGAAGTTTCTTTTCAACAATTCTTTCCGTCTCGCTGAAGTGCGTTACTTTGCCCGTCTTGTTGTGGATCAAAATACACAAGATGACGAGTTGGAAAATGGTACTTGTGCCGAATTCAAAGACGTCGCGCTCGTAACATTATACTCGCTACCCGATGAAGACCTTTTGGCACAGTCACATGGAGTTCTTGTTTCATGCAGGAAGCTTGGTGAGGACAGTTTGTGTATTATCGATATCAGCTCCATCCAGTCTGTTGTTGCCATGATTCCGCACGCTCCTCCTGGTACTGTGGATGGTAGATATTTTCTTGTGGACAAAACGGGCATGCAAATCGCACATTTTGGAGACGAGAATGACGAGGACACTTTGTGAGCAATATACACATTCATCGCATACTACAAATACAAGTTGTTCTAAACCTGATTTTCAATACAATTGTGCACGCTTGTGAACCATCTCGGAGATCTCTTCCACAGTCTGGGATGGTCCGGTGATTGGACGAGGAAGATAGGCGATCGTGCAGAATGGATATTCGAAGGGAGAGACAGCGTCGGTGGACTGATTGCGAGCGAAGCATTTGAGTAGGCGACATTCTGTAGTGGCGATGTTTCTAATGCCACAATGAGATTGCATATACTGCACGAACTAGATGTTACCGTCGTTCAATTTCACCCACAACAAGAACTTCTTCCTGGTGCGTAGGCGAGCACTTCGGTAAGGTGTCTTCTTCGCTGGACTCGGAGATTTGTGAGGCATTTTCTGTTTTGGACACCTTGTTGATAGTTTCTTTGATTCGAAAGACAAACATCTGGATGATCGAAATAAAATTTGTTTCAGACCTCGATAATCTACTCAGATAATTTACCTTTTGGCCTGGTGTTTGGATGTCGAGATCAAATTGATAGGTCTTCCAGTCTTGGTGAACGCCATCTACCTCGAGGTAGATCGTGTTCCCCAACATATTGACGATGTTTGGAGTGGTGGGCATGTTGTAGTGTAGTGGTAGTAGTTAAGGAAGCCAAGCGTAATGGGACTTGGTAAATCTACTAGGGAACCCCAACTTTCTCACACGGTGCTCGACGGTCTCCCCGTCACCACTACCACGATTCAATCTGACGATCGTTAATGCTCTAAATAATGTCCATAATGCCTGCCGAACTTACACTCTCTTTGCCAGCCAATTCTCTCTTTTTCGATGAACACTTTCAGCCACAGCAATCATTTTCCGATCCTTTCAAGTCTAGCAACTCGTTTCCGATAATACCACAAATGCAATGGCCTAATAACAGCCTCAGAATCAACCAGGTGAGTCGTAGATTGAACATGGACATCATTTAACACGCATATATCCAGTATATTCAACAAATTCAAGTACTACAAGACACTGTAATGAAGCTACAGCTCAAAAATGCTACGCTCGAATCAGCACAATCTGCTATTCAGTTAGGTCGTTTTTCCAAAAAATTCAGTCTATCTGATTCTCTTCGATCACAAGACAATCCTACGATACTTTAGTCTCACAACTTAGCCGGACGACCAGCTCTTCCGCAAGCACTTCATCAGATTCAATGAACGTCACTCTCCAGGCACCTGTACAGCACGATATTCCGGCTCTTCCTCAGCTCAAAACAGAAGATTGTCCTCTCGTTCACTTTTGGACAGAGAAGAAGTGGAAAGAATGGAACGAAACAGCCGAGGGGCAACTCTCCAAGTCCAAGGATAAATACCACAACACGAGATACCTGGAAGACGCGAAAGGTCAGCGGCTCGATGCAGCACGAGTCACCAAGGTTGTCAATTCAATGCGGGATATGTGGCATGCATTCCGCAATCAAAACCTCATTGACACAAATACAACATGGACCACGATGTTGCTTCCCCTCAAGAAGGCTCTTCGGCATGAAATTGTCAAATCACACCCTGAAACGAACCTTGGTGAAGATGGATGGAAGATTGATAGGCTCGCTAAGGACCATTACTTGTCGTTCAAGCAGACTTGATTCACGAACAAGTCCAAAGAGAAGGCTAGTAAGCGGAAAATCAAGTCTGAAGGAGATTCGGACGGCAATGGCATTGCTGGTAGGGAAGAAAGCGAACCTGTCCCAAAACGGGCAAAACTCGACTCACAATCAGAATCCTCTGCTGATGTCAATGACGAGCAACAAGCTGCTGCAGCCAACTTCGATTCGAGCAACGACTCCCATACTGTGTCCGTGACCACAGCCAACGAGTCCCAGTTGGTCTGTTCTCAAAGCCCCGAGACGACGAACAGCCACGCAGAGCCCTTTGACAAAAACTCGATCCCTTCAACATCCGACAAGCCAGACGCCCAATCCATCACACCGCTTACCCCAACATTGCCAAATGGTGATGACGACAACAATCTCTACTCACCATTGACCACCCTTGCTATGGTAGCTGTAGCAACACCTTCCGTTGCTACCAAACGACCTTCCGAAAAATTGATACTTCGCATCAAGAATCCGTTGTATTTTTTGAAAAATCTCACTTCAACGAGTCTGATACTAGTATATGCTCCCCAGGTTATCGACAGTACTACACGCATCACGAAAACTCGACTCTGATATGGAACATTCCACAAGCATGGCTGCTGCAGCCATCAACAACTCGGAACCCAAGCCAGGGAAGTCGAACGAAGACACCCCTTCTCCTGTCGCTACTCTAGGTACAAACGACATTTTGAAACCCGGTTCTAACATTGTTACTGCTCCCGAACCATCTGCAGGAGTCCTTGCTACACCGTCAAGCAATAAGAAACATGCTTGGCGTCCTCCTGCGAACAAAACGGGACGGTGATTATTTTTTCCTTTCTCTGACATTTCGTGTAGTAATGGCGACTTCTGCCCAGCACACTGTGTGCACACCGCTGGCTCAAACAAAGCAAACTGAACGGATCAAAAGATGAGTTTGACGCCTACTACCAGACGCTCTCTTCGCAGGCGAAAGCAGTATGTATAATTTGACTTCTCTTATCATTATCCATACTGATGACATTGCGTACAGAGCTACAAAGACGAAGCATCGGCGCTGGTTTGTCGCGCACCCGTTTTCATAATCGACTAACATTGACAAACTCCCTTCTAGGTTGCAGATGGTATCTGGACAAAGGGGACAGCCGATGTCATCGCGAAAATCGCTGTTCTGCCAATGCATTAGAGGTTCTGTGAATGCGAGGAATAGGAGAGGGTACAACCGGCAGTGAAGGCGATCGGGAGCGCATCGTGGTGGGGCGGGTGGGCAGGGTCGGGTCGGGCGGGTGGGCAGGGTCGGGTCGGGCGGGCGGCAGGATTCGTATCATTCCTGCCCCTTCATAGATGTACATAGGTTGACATATGTGTGCTGCATCATTGCAATTGCTTGAAAGCCATAGAATGACATATGTTGTTTTGAAAGAAATTTTGACGAGCCTGACCCTATGGAAACCTATGGGATCTATGGGGCATAGAGATACCTTTGTCTACATATGTACTCATCCGAAAATAATCTATGGAGACGCCCATATCCGATTCGCTCGTATGTCTCCCTATGGCCTATATTTACATATGCTGACATACAGTCCCATACCACCCTTTCTCACTGGGGTTCAGTGTTCAGTGTCGGTGTGGGGATCTCGCTGTGGGGTGTTCAATGTTCAGTGTTGGTGTTCAGTGTCGGTGTCGGTGTTCTGTGTCGCTGTGGGGGATTCAAAGTCCAGTGTCGGTGGTGCGGT
>JBBPLD010000269.1:0-15941 GCA_038089555.1 Chalciporus chontae | reverse complement strand
GATCTCTCATCGTATACGCGCACCTCAGTTGTCCCGGGAGGAAATCACGGAACTCGGTGCTCGATTCGCTGCGTCTGTCCCTGAGCGACAGCTTTCGATGGCTAGTCTGCAGGGGTTCCTGATGGTGTATAAGACGAGACCATATGAGGCTGTGGCGAGGATTTCGGCATGGGTGGAAGAGGAGCTTAAGGAGAAGAAGTAACATTTAAAATTTAAAGGTGAAGGGTTGCTTGACGGTAAACCCTTGGAGTGACGACATACTTCCCAGCATACTTAGACACGATCATCTCATACGACGATTGACGACCATACATTTCGTTTAGCATATACCATTTGCTACATCATCAATGCAAAAATGACATTAGCCAGCTCACGCTTTGCAGTATCACATTGCGAACTCCTGCTTTCTCTGCTTTCTCTGGCTGACGCTTTAGATGCCAGTGATTCAGTGTGATCATATTGCATACCTGGTGTTACGCATGGTACGTCACTCCAGGTGACGTAGCCATCTGATTTCGGACGTGCACACATGGTCGATGATATCCACAGAAATGGGACACCCGAGCATTATCCGGAGCAGAGCTCTATTGCTGAGGATTTCGAGGGAACTTAGCCGCAAGTACAACTTTGTTCATTAGCCTCGAGTTGTCTAGGATTTGAGTGGTCGCTGCTACTTGGCCCTCGAGTCACTTTCGGGGTCTGCCCAGACCTGGTGTTGAACGCTCGATATAACGGCATGTCCCTCCCCTCTGGTACCCGTTGAAAGAAGTGCAATCAAGCCAGGGTTAGGGTCCTCCAGGAGAGCATGCCACGCGTCACGTATAACCGGATCACGAAAGGAACAACGAACGTTGTCTTCAATAACTTGCACCCTTATCCAATCAGGATACTTGCGTGTGCAAAATGAACATTGATATTGAACGCCGATGGTCAACCAAGAGTAGACGCCCGGTAATGATGCCCTCAGACGGTTTGGTCCTGAAAAATGTTTAGCCCGACTTTTTTTTTGCAAAAGGAATTACTCAGTCATCCATCATCAGGCTATGTATTTCTTCCGAACCTTCATTTATTTCACGCCGCGCCGGAGATAAGTTTGGTGGATGCAGAAGTGCCGGCGGAGTAAGGTGTGGTGGGACACCTATTTTTCTCGTTGGCGAGGGGAAGGATGTCAATGCATGCTTCATGGTGACCTACCTGTTCATTATGGATGCCAATGCACCCCCTCCATGAGATGTAAATGTCCGCCAAGTTTCCAGGGTAAGCGGTCGTCGATTGTAAACCGCAGTGAGCATTGAGCATCGAGCATTGAATGCTCGAGCGCTCTCCGGGGCAACAAAGCCTTGTTACCGATGTGTTCAAGAAGATTATTACCCCGAGCGCAACGTGGTCCGTTTCGGAACATTGTTGACACACCAGAAATGTAGACGACCCGAAGTCCCCTCCGGCTATCCACACTCTCAAGAGAGCAGAAATTGAGAGACTAAGAGCTATCCATGTGCATGAGAAATGGCTCAGAAAATAAACTCAATGTCGAACGACAAGGTTTTTGAGCGGAATGAACTCGAGGTGTACGAGTCCAAGATGCCGTCGGCTGATTCAAGCCGCGGTGAGGCGTGTATCCACACCAGTATCCTAGCACTGGGGAAACGCATCTCCGAGTCACATCCCCCACCATGGCCACCGTCAAGCTCGCAACCCTCGTCATCCGAGTAAGTGAAACATTCAGCGACCGGCGCAATCCCGCTCACTTCTCCATCCCCAACTCAGACCATCGCCAAACCTATCTCTGCCCAGCTCAAAAACCAAGCCCAGCAGTACGTCCCCATAATTCTCCTCCCCCTCTCTCGCAGTCGGGGCGGGGTTCATCATGTCATCCCCCACAGACACGACGCTTTCCGCTCCATATGTGTCTCCCTCGCTCAAAAAATGCACACTGCCGAGATCTCACTACGGACCAACATCCTAGGCGAACCTGCTCGGCATCACATTCGTCCCCTCTCAGAGACAAAGTACGTCCCTATCCTCGTCGCGTGCTCACTCACTCACTCTCCCACCACGACTCGCTCGCCCCCTCCACGCCACGCCACGCCACTTCACAGAGCAATCGAAAACGGTGCCAACGCTCTCGCAGAAGGTTTCCTCTTCGGAGTAGCAGCCCTCCTCATCCTCAGCGAATCCTACCGAACTTCTCAAAAACAATCCAAACGACGAGACGACGTGGACGACAAACTCGACGAACTCGCCACCTCGGTCGAGTCTCTCAAAGCATCCATAGAAGCACTTTCGAACACGCGCGAGGAACTCGAGGAACAGCGGGCACAGAGCGACGAGTTGGCGAGGATCGTGCAGAGGGTGGTCGAGATTGGACTGAGAGGTGGGTGGGCTGAGTTTGAGGATACACCGCTCAAGGTGCCTAGGGTGGAACTCGTGTCAGATGCTTTGAGATCGAGAAATGGAGGATCGGAGGCTGGTTCTACTTCCTCATCGTCCACGTCGACGTCATAACCCAGCGATATATGTAGGTGACGATAATGCTGGACACCCCTAGTCAGTGTCTCGGGTATGATACAAGGACGCAGGATCACTACTCATTAATACTTTTTACAATAAGATACCCTCTCCACCACTCTCCGTCACATCATTGACAGCTCACATGATCAGGCATCCCTCCGGGCACCATCTCTTATCTCTACAGAGACTCTCGAACCAACCCTTCAACCCCCTCTTGACCGACGTCTTGCCATTCGCCTCTGCGGCGGCGGCGGCGGTAACCTTGGCCCAGTCGATGGCTCCTCCCGCTCTCTTGATTTCGATCGACACCTCCTTCGCTCCACTCAAAGGTACGGGATAGAACCATCTCAACGTCTGCTCCGACTCGCACATCTCCACCCTCCCTTCCGACACCTTCACTTCAAACTCGTACGACTCCGTCTTCACCCTATCCATCCCAAACGACGTCCTGAGAGGGACCGATAGCGTAGACGTAGTCGAACCGCGAGGCGTAGCGACTCCCGAACTCGACGTGTCCATATCCGAGTCAACCCGTTGCTCCCGCACACCCACAGATCGTTTCACACAATCGTCCGAAGCAAAGTGGACGATTGGCAAAAAGATCTCGGTCGGGAACGAGCTCTCGTCATTGTCTTCGTCAGTCTTGCCAGAACGTGAGACAGAATCCTCCTGCTCCCCCGTCTGTGGTGCATCCTCTGGTGTGACGCGAATCTTGACCTTTAGAGAAGCCTTGCCGATGTCGAACTGGACGTCCAGCGGGGTCCCGACGATCTTGGTAGGGTACGGCCTACAAAACGCCCGAACCGCACGCGCGCCGTCGCGCAGGAAACGCAAAACTTCGTCCAAAGGCTGTGATTTGGTGACGACGAATGGGGAAGACGACGACAGAGGCAGCGCGGTCAACGTCAAGCTCGACGCGCGTGCTGATTCCATCCGATTGACTAATCCAGAACGACGAGTCCCGCTCAGCACATTCCTCCCGGTCGCGACCATATCATCGGGACTCCACAGACTAAGGTCTTCATTGTTCCATCCATCGCCCCACATATGGCTATTGTCGGGACAGTACGTCCACACCGTATAGTTGAGCACGTTTGGCCCGTCCGTAGCGTTCAAGCTCGCGTCGAGCGCATGTTCCTGGTTCGAATAGTTTCTATAATCCTTTCCGTTGGGATCGTACGCTTTCTTGTCGTCCATGTCGAACGGCGTCCCGATTTCCCCAATGATAGTCGGATACCGACGTGGCGAAACAGGTGGTTCGGAAGACTCTGCGTCCTGGATCGCACCCAGATTCACAGAGTCCGATTTTAAAATCCCAAGTTGACTCTGAATACTGGCTCGGATCGCCCGTTCTCCGAATTTGCCTGCGAAGATGGGGCTGGAGTATTTACCCCTGATGATTCCGACCGCGTCTGCGTTGAACAAATGCCAATGACACGTCACGAGCGTCAAACCGTCATAGTAATGCGTCGAATGACACGCACGGCCACGCAGTAACGATTCGGGAATTTGTGGCGGTATTGCGAAGACAGGAACTTGGACGAACGCGATGGCAGACGGGTGTGCGGTTCGAATATGTGAGACGTAGAGGGTCAAGTGCGGGAGGAAGAAGTCTTGGAGGAAGTGAACTCCCGCGGGCGCAGGCTCGCTGGAGCTTGACTCTGACGATGCAGGGAGGTAACGGAAGTACTTGGGTTGCAGCAGAGAACCTGTTTTGACGTCCCATACGCCGTGAAGAGCCCATACACACGTTCCCAGCGTCCATTCGCTCGCTCTTTTCCAACCCCACTTGGGGTGGACACCTCCAGGCTCCGTGCTGGGATCTGCCCACATACGAACGCCCTTGGGATCGACGGTGACGGATCCGCTGCGTTTCGAACCGAACGAGCCAAAGGTGTAGTTATCTAAAGTCTGCGCAATGCCCATGCCGAGCTTGAGAGATTGGAACGGGGTTGGAACTGTACCCTTCTTGAGAGTGGATCCCTGAGCCGATGGGTATACGTTCAGATCCTCGTAGCCGATAAAACCCTCCGCAGGTTCGTTCATACTATCCCACCCGATGACAACCTCGTCCAACAACCCACCAGCGTCTCTGATACGCTCTGCCAACACACCAAACGCCCGAATGAAATGTGATTGAAGGTATTCTTGAATGTTCACGCCATCGATGACGCATTTAGGAGCGAACGTCTTCCCTCCAAAGAAGAGTGCGAAAAGGGTCTGCGAGGCGAAGCGGCCATAGTTGGTCGACCAAATCATTGCAGGGAGGGAAGCGGGATCTCGGATGTCCTGAGAGTTCCGATACTCGCAGTGCACTATAGCAGCTTGGGTGGCAGTAAACGCTTGTGGGTCGATGCCACATGCTGGAAGTGTCCAATAGGGCGCGCCAGAACCGCCGGAGAAACGTGACCACTAATAACAAGGTTGAGACATATCGTACGTGCACCCGACGAACAAGACGAACGCACGGTATCTTGGTGGGGATCCATGAAGACTTTGAACCCGTATTCCTTGCATTTACGCAGTACGCGTATCGTGTAGTCCATGAATTCGTAGTCATAACGTCCGCTGGAGGTGCGACCGTGAGGATGACACGCGCAAGTGGAGCGAGCACTTACGGTCCCTCGTGTTCAAGAGCCTCCCAGGTGATTGGGTAACGAAGTACGTTGAAACCCCATCCTCTCAGACGGCTAAGATGCTCGTCTGCAGAACCGTCATCGACGTTTAGCGGACGACCGATGAAGCTTCGTCCGCCATCCTGTGCAGATTCCCAGAAATCGTCGAGTTGGTATGAGAGTTGACCCTCTGGTGCTTTGGTCGACCCAGAGAGGTTCACGCCACGCAATAAGAGGGTGCGGCCGTTGCTATCGACGAAGTTACCGTCGAGGGTGTGTATGTAGTCTTTAGAAGTGGGTGTGCCAGTCACGGGGCATGTTTTTGGTACATGAGGCATGTCCTCGTCAAGGTCGTGTTATGGTAGTCGTAGTTTGGGAAGAAGAGAGACTCGGACTCCCAAGGCTCTTATAATGAGAAATCGTACGACTTGGTTCTGTGTCCAAATCCGGTTCAGTTACAGTTGTCAAAAACGTATTGCTTCCGCCGGCTCGATTAACCGAACTTGGTCACAGCGTTCGTGAAATCATGTCACTAATCTTCCATCTGTATCACTCGAGGCGTCGGCGCTTCATAAATATGTAGGCTGTGACCAGGAACGCGTCGGGAGGTCGTTTCTCCTTTGGTGCGTGGCGTCCGACTCTCGATGCATTTCGGCAGTCTGCAATAGACTATAGGACTAGTCCTCATATATCTACTATGAGTCTCCGAGATACAGCCCGCATGATGTCATTGCGGCGAGGGGGTACATTTTTTTTGGACGGGCTTCATTTGGCTAACGTACATTTATGGCTTGAAGTCTCTATGTACATCATTCCGCACTACCACCAACCCTCGAGATCAGTCATTCAAGACGGTCGGAATGCCCGCGAGCTTCATCTTGACGCCAATCTCAAACAAATAGTCGAGACACTTGGCCGTTCATAAGCAACCTCTCAGGGATACAAAAGACCTCATCCTCACCTCCGTCTGTGTCTTCGCCTTTTGCCAATCATCCCCTATCAAAAAAAAACGAACATGAGAAAGAACCAACCATGGCATCTAGATCGGGCATACCCCAGACATAGATACCATGTCTCCTCACAAGTATAGCAGCAGCTTCAGGGTATTTTTCCATCGCTTCTGCCATACTATCCTTGAGATCCTCTTCGTTCGGCGTGTTTTCGATGATTGGAACTTTGAGAGTATCGAGGTATGAAAGGGCAGGTCCGTTTCCGCCTCTACGGACCCCTTTTATCATCTGTATCACCTTCAGAGCAGTCCTTTTCAGCGAGAAAATAACTTCACCTCCTATAGCCAGCAGTAACGTCAGCCGGAGTCAGTGATTGCTGGGGAGGAGCGTGATGCATACCTGATGCGAGATTTCGAACAAATCACCTTCCCACAAGAGCGTCGCCATGACCGCGTTCTGTGAGTGGGTATGAATGCAACTTCCTGCATTTCGCTTCTCGAACGCATTCCAGAAAAGCGGGGTGCAGGCCGACTCTTTTAGGTTGAGTTTGGGGCGACGAAAGAAGACACGATCGGCGTGTGGAGAAGGGGGAGGCTGAGGATATGGGAGGACGAACATGTGCGAAGGTTCGATACGTTCCTTCTGCACTCCCGAAGGCGCGATGTATACTTTATCTCTGACGTAAACCCGAGAGAGAATCAGCAACACGAAAGAGTGCACGGAACACCGAGAGATAGATACCCTGAGCGGATGCAGATTCCACCTCCAGTCCCAGTGACCCAGCCAAGCCTGTAGAACGAAGCGCATAGTTCTGGGATGAGGTTTGCAGGCTGTCCATGCATGCGATCTGGGTGTTGGCTTAGTCGCCTCTGATTTCATGGAAGATACCTACGTGCAAAGGATCAGACGAGATCACAAGCGCATCGGCATCAACTTCGGACATCGTGAGCTCGAAACGGTACTATGATGCTCTGATGTGACAGGCTCGGAAATGTTTGTTCAAGCGCTAGTGCACTGAGACCGGTTTGGCCCACCAATGTGATCTACTGTCGGTATCTCCGAGATTTTTCCGAGCGAATCGTACACTATGACAGCTTGTTCACTCCCGCATGTCGGAACATATGAATGTAAGCCCTCTGATCATGAACCACCACAAGTCGAGTTTTTGGTCGACCGACTTTCGGTGGCCACTGGCCAGTCCTGTGATACACTGTAACCCCGCGAGAACCAATGGCCAATATGTACTGCCACAACTGCCCAAGGTGACGAAGATGTGCCTGCATCCTGTGTCACTGTTAACATACTCAAGCCTCGTTTTGGATCACTGGCGACGAGCACTGTTGACCAGCCGTCACGGTGTCAGTGCTCACCGTGCCGTGGGTATAGAATACCTGGTGAAGTCGGCAGTGACCCTATATAAGTCTTACTGGGCGTCAGAGGACGAAACACCTCCACAGCACCACGATGGAGTCGACGGACACGCTCGTGAACCCCATTCCTTCGACGCCCTACTACTTCAGCGTCGACAGCATGAAAAACACAACCATATTCGCACACCGTTCCCACCCTCTCTACATCGTCTCCACCGAGATCAAATCCGACAAACAGACCAAAGTATCCGAAGCTCAGACCGGTCGTTTGATCGCAGTGGTCAACCGAAGGGATCTCTTCCCGGATACGATCACTTTCTCAGACAAGAATGATGGCAAGGCCGTCAATTTGCACAAGTGGTTGGAGAGGAGCACGTGCTCAGATGGATAGTTGAGTGGGAGAAGTTTGGCTCTCGGAGGTGTGATCGCCTGCTAACACTTCTGTCGATAGTCAGGCGCATTTGATGCAAACCAGTGCTGGGTTATACATGTGGAGATTTGATGCCGCTCACCGCTTGGCTGTGAGTACGTTTCTCGGAACCGCTGTGGATGTAGAAGTCTAAACTCTGGGCGATCGACCAAGCTGTACAAAAGGGATGATCCGACGCGGTGTGTCGCTTACCTGCAACCCTCTTCAGTCACGCAAAACATCGCTCTCGTCTTGGAGTCCGTGGCGGAACCATGCCGAGACGAGATCGTGGTGGCGTGTCTGATTCTCGAGCAGCGCCTTCGCGTCACAGACAGAAACATTAATGTCGCAGGCGGTAAATACGAGCAGAACAAGACAGTCCTTGGACGTTACGTGCATACCTGATCGCCGTATATTGGTTATTGTGTATGAGACTTTTCAACAGAGTCATCTGGTATATCATTATAACTAGATGGCGTGAAGGACATATGAGCGAAAGCGGTTACTTGTACAGCAAGTCGACGACTACGAAAATCCAAGTGAGTATATCGTCACCGTTTCAGAAGTTGCACCGTAGACCGACCATGCGGGAGGAGCCGTAATCCCAGGCTTACCCTCTGAAATAACTCGGCTTGATGAATGGCATCGGTGTCACGACGGATTTTCTTAATTTTCCGCGAACGTCCACCTCGACTTCAGTTCCCTTTTTGTGCCACCCTGACTGCACATAGGCCATAGCAATGTTCTTGCCCAAGCTCGGTGAGGGGATGCCGGACGTTACAGCTCCTGAGGGAGGGCGGTCAGATGAGCTGAGAACCAAAGCCAAGGAGACACCAACCGATTGCCTCCGACGACTCCGATGGCGCATATATCTTAGCCCCCTCTGCAATTGAGTAACGATCAGCACATGAATATCAGATTTGAGAATATCGGACTGACGCCTGGCGGGAGCTCCCTCAACAATCAAGCCAACACGACGCCTAGGAGGGCCGTCTTTCAAATGCTTAAGCACCTGCTCTGCGCCAATGAAGTCGCCCTTCTCCCGTCTATCCTTGCCTGTAACGAGCATAAGGGAAAAGCTCGTACAGACGGGCTCCGAAACCCACCGATCAACCAGTTAAGACCAGCCTCAACCGGAGTAGTACTTTCATCGATGTCGTTGCCGTAGAGACATAGACCAGCTTCCAAGCGCAAACTGTCACGAGCACCAAGCCCGGCAAGTTGCACGGGCGATTTACAGAGCAGTTGCGTTACCTCGACCGTTTGTGACGGAGGAATGGATATCTGTGAATCCTCATTAGCCCAGGGCCCTCTCACCCGTGCTGTACAACCCTACCTCGAATCCGTCTTCGCCAGTGTAGCCTCCTCTGGCGACGTGAAGGTTGAAGCCATTTATCGGGACGAAAGCAGATTTTCCAAAAGTCAAACTGTTGAGGTCGAAGGAGGTGAGACCCTGAAGGTACTCTGCTGCCCGAGGACCTGTTCGAGGATGATTCAGAAGTGAAAGAAGGCAAGGCCAGAAACCACCTACCTTGCAATGCGACGAGACCCCAATCCTCGAGCACCTCATGCTCAACCTTTCCATCCTTGGCCATTTCGCTAGAGTTCCACTCCTCCAGCTTCGTTCGGAACCATGGAAGATCCTTGTCTCGCGTGCCTGCGTTCGTCACGACGTAGAAGGCCTCCTCGGAATGCTTGGTGATCATCGTGTCGTCAATAATACCACCGCTCTCGTTGAGAAGAACGGACAAGGTAGATGAGTATGAGGCGAGCGTTGATAAGGAAGAGGGCGTGAGCCATTCGAGGAATGCGGTCGCCGTACGGCCACGGAAGCTACACCGGCTCGATGAGTTGGAGGGTCAAGCAAGGGGAATGACATACTTTGATTGAACCATGTGTCCGACGTCGAACAATCCTACGCTGGTGCGAACATGAGTGTGGCTCGCAACTGTTGTTGAAAAAGAGTGAGCAATACCACCAAGAAACCATGGAAGCTACCTTGTCCCACAGATCCGTATGAGAGCGGCATAGAGTACCCAGCAAAGGGTACCATCTTGCCTCCATTCTCGACGTGGAAGTCGTAGAGACCAGTCTTTCGAAGCTGTCACCTCCACATTCAGAAATCCAAAATGCAGGCTCATGGTCGACAGAACCGGCTACTACTCACGCTCTGGCCAGTAGCCACACTCCGCGTTTGCAACCTTGTCACAGACCGCCTGGATGCAGTATTTCTCAACTCGGAAGCGATCAGACGTCCTGCGGGTTGAATGATCGACATTTCGGAGTGGTAAATGTGAGTGTTCAAACGTTCAAAGTCGACGAGACGTTATTGACTCCGTTCCGCACCGTATCCCGCCTTCTCCGCACTGCTAAATGCAGGCAAATGGCTGGCGGGTTATGTCATGTGACATGCGCGTTCACAACTCTAAAACACGAAAATCCACTCCCCCCGGTATGTACTATGTACTATCAACCTACTTCAATTGGGGGCCGATTTTCGGAGCCAATGATAGTATTTTGCACAATTTCACTCATCTTCTGTTCTAGCATATATAAGTTGTCAATATTAGTGTTCATTCACTGATCTGAATACTACATCGAGTTCCAGATAGTCAGAAAGTGATTCTACCGTATAATCTCCATGTACCTCGGGTGCCAGATGACGTGAGAAGCTCGCCAAGCCTGCTGTATACTGACTTGACAAATGTTCCAGAAAACCGGAGCATAAGAGTGAGATTATTCACATCAGGAACTTGAAGATGCCTTTTCAAGTTATCATGCATATCATAACCGTCCGACATCACGAGAGTAAAAGGTGACAGTGGGAAGGGTTTGAAAGATTAGCAGAAGCGGCTCCTCACGTACAGTCTCCGTAAATTGATTTCCTCTGCGTTTTGAGGTTCCCTGATTATCCTTAGTTGGACCTGGGGTAGCCTCAGTCAGCGACTTCGGTCGTGCCTTTCTGGTGGCAGTGACCCCCGCACCTTCAACAAGTGCCGTTGCAGCTTGGGACTAGGCTTGCCAGTTGCCAGTTGCCGTTGGGCCTCTCAAAAAAAAAGATTCGCAGAAGCTGCCAAGAAGTTCACGAATTTTTGAGGTCATTACGAAAGTGAGTGTTGTGTGAGCAGCTTTTTGACACGATGATGCACGCAGTTGCCAGTGCGTGGGTCTTGCGTGCGTGGGTCCTTTGATTATCCGTGTGCTCCTCGTTGACTTTAGGCGGCCTGGGGTCTAATATCAGGCAAGTTTCATTGTTCAAGTTGACCATATCTGATTCACACTGTACAGTATCTGGATCTCCAACAATTCCCACACGTGGAGTTGGAACCTCCGCTCACTGGGGACAAACGTGTTCCGTCGGTCTGACCCTCGATCGGCCACCCGCCGCTCCATCGAAATGAGTCTCAAACCACCCCGGGTGAGTCACATTCAAGTTACGAAGTGCTTATTCAATGCCCAGTTTGCAGGATAGAATCGGGGCAGGTGCCATATGAAGGTGCTCCGGGACCCCTCGTTAAGCCCTCATTCTTGACTGCCTGTTGGATTGAAAAGTGCCGGACATTGTTTCCTCCGGACAGCCCTGAGAGAAAGCAGAAAAAAAGGGGGTTGCTAACCCCCTTCGCCCTCCCTCCCAAGCTATAAAATATTCGTCCACTCGAATGCCCCTTCGCTATCTTCTCATAACCCCCGTCCACACAGCAGTCAGCAGCATACCCTATTCCCATCCAAATGCTGTCCCATAGCAAGCTACTGTTAAATGGATTGAAAGCGCTGGAGACACACTGCGCTGCAGAGCCTGAGACCATCGACTCGAATGGTGCTGACATCCCACAATCGGACGATTCTCAGAACGACTCCCCTCCGGAGGATGCCGCGCATCCTCCGTGGACTCGTCACAGCTATCGGCTAGCTCACGGTACACTAACCCCGACGACGGATGGTTCTTTGAATGGAAGCCCGGTCTCTGACACGAACGGGCTTGGCTGGCCAGGTATATCTTCTCTCCGATCTCCCGATTTGACCGCGTGTTCAAGGCCGGATTTCCCCTAGCCAAATTCACCCTCTCCCGTCTCAATGCTGTCCCAGAAGAGCGCGCTGCTCGGGAGAAACAAATGGTATCGGCCATGCGAACCATTCTTGAATGTATTGGTGAAGATCCAGACCGAGAAGGACTCCTGAAAACACCCGAGCGGTACGCAAAAGCCATCATGTGGATGACCCGAGGCTACGAGGAGCGCCTGCCTGGCAAGCATTTATTTTTACTTTGTGCCCTTGCGCCCTTAACGCCCCTTACAGACGTTATCAATGATGCCGTGTTCGCAGAAGATCACGAAGAGATGGTTTTGGTCCGAGACATAAATATCTCGAGCCTGTGTGAACATCATCTTGTTCCGTTTACAGGAAAGGTGGGTTCCTTCCTCGTGCTCAGTAACACCCCATGGCCAACTATCTTTAGGTGGCTATTGCTTACATTCCCAATCAATATGTGTTGGGACTATCTAAGCTCGCCCGGATCGCCGAAACATTCAGTCGCCGCCTGCAGGTCCAGGAGCGGCTTACCAGACAAATTGCAATCGCTGTCCAAGAAGCAATCAATCCCCGTGGGGTTGCGGTCGTTATGGAGGCTACGTAAGTACTCCTGTTTTCTAAGGATCTGCCGTTTTTGACTTGTTGCAGTCACATGTGTATGACCATGCGTGGCGTGCAAAAACCTGGTTCTAGCACCGTCACTTCGTGTATGTTGGGATGTTTCCGAACACAGCAGACGACCCGCCAGGAATTTCTTACATTGATGAAGCAGTGAATAATTTATTCCCCGTGCTACACGATTCGACTTGCGATCGAAAAGTGTTGATAGATGAAAATGATCGTCCTTCTTTTTAAAATGTACATTATAACTTGTATTGCACCACACATCAACAAAATATTCGAGCGGGCTTATGAGTACCCGTCCCGCATAGTATTTCAGTTAAATTAGGCCACTGTCATATTCACGGCCTTGAGGTACAATCATACATACCCCACTTGTTCTGAAGATCTTAGATACTGGACCGACGCGCGCTCATAAACATTGGTTCCGTCGGACTCGGTATCTCAACCGCAGCAAAAGGGAGGGGCGACGGCGAAGCCGTAGCACTACGTGCACTTCTATTCCTCTCCACAGCAATGCGAACGAAAACCATGTAAAATGTGATCGCTATTATCGGGGTGGTCTAGAAGTCGCGTTAAGTGATGGGCTCAGAGAGAATTCAGAGACGGGGGGAGCAGATGAACCATATCCAGCACGACGAATTGTCCAGTTTTTGGATACACATGACAAATGAGGAGAGAAAAAGTGTGAGTGTATAAAGAGCGGCCGAGTGCGGCAGTGAGCACGCGAACGACGCCAGGTATTCGTCGGTTCATCGTGCTGATTCGGTAGGCCATTCAATAGGGCTGTTAGACTATCAGGAAGGCTCGACTGATCTCACCCGAAGTGACGACATTGATCGTGATCGTCAGAGCATAAATAGAAACAGCCCGTTTTCCAACCTCGATTTAGAAAATGTCCTCGGGATGATGTGTTGCATGAGACATGACATACAGCAATTCACTGAGCTGTAACCCCGAAGGGGGCATCGTTCAGTGTTCGTCGGCGCTCTCGGCGCTCTAGGGTACCTTGGCCTGCGTGGTGGTGTCATTATAACTTACAGCAAAAAAAAGAGAACAGCTTTGCCAGTGGGGCAAAGTGCGGTCGGGATGCGAGTCGGCTGTTAACTAGTAGCCAATAGATGTCCCAGGATGCTCATCTAGTAGCCGACCTAGTCTGGAGAAACGTTGCATGGATGTGTACGGCACCGAAATTCGCTGAAAATTCCCATTTATATTCTGCTCAAGTCACTGAGCACTGCTTCGTGTGATCACAGTTTGGTCGACACAGCAAGTTGCGTAAAAACGTCCTGAACCTTCATCTACAAATCTAGCCGCTCATTGAGTGCTTTAAATGAAGCCCTAAGCATCGGAATATCTATGATCGAGTTCATCACGCCGGTGCCTCTCGGTGCAAAAACATGTTTCGCGTCGATCGGTATTGGCTACTGGCGAGTTGAAGAGACGACGATTTGTGTAGAGGGTTTGGCATCATGAGATTGAGCCCACTGGGACCTACATAGTGACAATTTTGATGATGGTTGCTGCAAGGATGCGATACGGCAAAAACGTCACCCCCCACTGCGCGTCCACTGCGCGTCCACATCGCAGTGCGCTCGGAAGCACAACAGTGAGGTGCGCTGGACGTCACTAAACCACCGTCGCTCTCGCTGACTAGTAGTAGTACCCAACACCCGAGTCCACACCACATGATGATCCACTTGCAACCCGGAAACAAAACGTAAAACATTATTGGCGCGCGCAAACCAGTTTCACGTCTTGTGTGTTTCAGTTTATTTATGTAAGATTTTGCTATTGTTAGCTGTCGTTGACGTTGGCGGCGTGGCGCTGTGAATGGCAGTACTCACCACCGTGAACGATCGAATGCGGTGGTTTTCGTTGACCGGCTTACCCGAGAACCCAGGGCACCCCAAGTTTCACTTTTATCATACACCCCATTTGTCTCTAGTCCCACAGGGGAAAGTTCAATTGTTAGTACCACCCCTTACTAACGGCGATGAGGTCGCTACGGGTCGAAGGGCCCAAACACAGAAGACCCGAATCGGGCGTGGAATTCCGTCACAGATCATGATGGTACGTACCTCAGAAATATTATAAGTACATACACACCCCCAGCTGCCATCAAGGCGGTCAAGCGCCCTCTCTCTAATGGACTCGGAGGTCACCCTCGTCAACCCTGCCCCTCCGACGCCGTATTACCTGAGCAACCCAGACCTCAAGAACGCCGTGATCTACGCTCGTCCCTCTGTGCCATTGTACCAGATCACAAGCGACTCGAAACACATCAAGATCAGCGAGGCGACTACCCCTGCCCAAGTTATCGCTGTGATTCAACGCAGAGATCTGCTGTCAGACATCATTTCTTTCCCCCACCGCAACGGAGGTGTGCAAGTCACCGTGCAAAAGTGGCTCAGGAGGTCTAAGCTGACTGACGGAAAGTGAGCGCTCGTGCTTGACGCCGTTGTCTCACATGTTGATCGTCGTTCGTCTACAGTCTTTCGTTCACGGTGGAAACTCAGTATGGACCGTACGTTTGGAAAGTCGTATCGAGATACCGTCAGAAGGTTGGTTGGTGTGCTGACCAGTTTCGGCTACTGACCTTGTTTGTCCACACAGGTTTACACTGATAGCGATCCAGAGAAACCAGTCGCCTCGTGTTATCTTCAACAATCTCTTTCTCGCGGGGGGCCTGCGTTCATACTGGAATCTGTAGCGGAACCGGTGAGAGACGATATCGTGGTGGCGTACTTGCTTCAGAGGCACCGAGTGATGCTGGAAAACAAGGCTCTGGAGCTCTTCGTGGGATGAGGTGTACGATGATGGTTTGGGTTTCCCTCTTCAATTTATTTACTTAACATCACCTAGTTTCGTCGAGGATCTGAGCTGTGCCGTCCAAACTGTACTATATAATCGATGACCACTTGAGGCACTGACGTTGTATGGACCAGTCTCCCCTAGACAAACCAAAGAGTCGAGATGAAGACAGTCGTTCACCCTCCACTATGTATGGACGCGTTAGCGCGGGCTTGTCGTGAGTCTATAGATTTGCCATCGTATATAGCCCAGAGTCAACATCAAGGACTTTACAAGGTCCGGAAATACGAGGCCGGGGCGAATTCACGAGTGAAAGAGAGCCAATGTTACATTCATGGTATTGCAAATGGTATATGATCGTGTCCGTGTCTAAGTATGCTGGGTAGAATAGAAGTAGAATGCCACTCCGAGGGTTTACCGTCAGGCACCTATCTCCTTTAAATCTTCCACCCATGCCGAAATCCTCGCCACAGCCTCATATGGTCTCGTCTTATACACCATCAGGAACCCCTGCAGACTAGCCATCGAAAGCTGTCGCTCAGGGACAGACGCAGCGAATCGAGAACCGAGTTCCGTGATTTCCTCCCGGGACAATTGAGGTGCGCGGATACGATGAGAGATA
>JBBPLD010000268.1:0-16027 GCA_038089555.1 Chalciporus chontae | reverse complement strand
GCGAGTTACCGTCCAACTCTTGAACGGACGCTGAGACCTAACGAGGACACCCCTCAGTTAGACTCCACTTGAACCTTCGACTCAGGCTTTGCGTTCACACTTGGACCTACCCGGTACAAGTGTAACACCGAGTATGAATTGGATGTTGATGGAAGTTGTTGATGCAGTCTCTGAAACCAATGTCGACTTTAGGGTCTTTCATGTCCCTGGGGTCCATAATCGGATGGCCGATTGTTTATCGCGACTTCGTATCGACCTCGCTTTACAACTGCAACCTCACCTTCAGGTTTGCCCTTTTCAACCCCCTCGAGTAACGCTGGAGGAGGCCGCGGCATAATGCATTCTTGGTCGATGTCCAGGCAACCTCGTCGGGAGCCTTGGACTCTCGAGCGCCTTCGTATCGAACGCTCGGTCATGCTCGGTTTCGCCTTTGATCGATCAACCAATGCAACGTATTCATCTGCCCTCAACTCTTATCTAACATTCTGCCACCTTCACTCTTTCGACCCTAACCCTTCAGTCGACACCTTTTCTTTCTACATCACCTATATGGCGAACCATATCGAACCGCGATCTATTCGGACTTATCTTACCGGTATTGTCGCTGAATTGGAACCCTTCTATCCCTATGTCCGTGAGATTCGCCAGTCGTCCATGGTCGTTCGCACCCTTAAGGGTGCAATGCGCCGTCTTTCCTCACCCTTACATCAAAAACAAGCCTTAACGAGGGATCATCTGAATCACATTGTCAACTTCTTTCCTCGTCCGCTCGCTCATGACGACTTGCTTTTCATCACACTCCTTCTCACGGGTTTTTTCGCCCTGCTCCGTTTGGGAGAATTAGTCACTCCGGACAATCCTCGGCTTCGCAGTCTTTCGAAACTCTCGCTGCGAAACTCGGTCAATATCACTTCTTCATCGTTCTCTTTCAAGCTGCCCCGCAATAAGACTGACTCTTCCTTCGAAGGAGATGTCATTCTCGTCCAGCTTGCTCATGCCACCCCTGATCCATATTCCGCCTTTCGGGAGTATCTTCACTCTCGAGACTTACTTTTTCCCCTCCATCCTCACCTTTGGCTACGCCGCAACGGATCTGTGCCTCATCGTGCCTGGTTTATCAGAATTCTCGGCAAATTTTTCGACGCTTCCGCCGATTTTAGTGGGCATTCCCTTCGTGCTGGGGGCGCGACCTCTCTTGCGGCCGCGGGAGTCCCCCCCGCTCAGATTCAGGCCATCGGACGCTGGAAGTCAGAATCTTTTCAGCGTTACATCCGTCGGAATCCCACTATTCTTCAGGCGCTTCTGTTTCACGGGCGTCCAATACACGATCCACCGTTTGCTTCGCTTTGATCACTCGTGCGCTCTCTCCCATTTTTTCTCTTTTCAAACCTTCTTATCCCACCCTCCCACCCACACAAACACCATTAACAGGGTTCCTTTCGCCCCCTCGTTTTTTCTTATGTTCCGAGCTTTTATTTGAGAGTCTCGAATTATGTAACTGCTCTATTCTTAGTATCTCAAACAAGGAGTCACGTCGCCGTGGCTCGCATTTGCTGGCTACCTCTGGTACAATCTGTAAGCTAAGGCCAATTAGATGTTAGTAACTGACTGGTGTCGTAATGTATAACAGGCCAGCGGGGCACCCCGGCGTACACTCTATATACTAGGATGGTATAGGACAACGTCATGTTCGACGGTCGATCAATTGCAACGGAGGTTGTCCAACGTGAGGCACTGTCTCTGATACCATTGCCGGCTCGGTGGCTCTTTGACAACGGGGTTGGTCAACGATTGAGAGACATGTTCTTCACGGAGGGCGTTCCCCCTGCTGTGATACCCCCTGGAAATTTACACAACCGCACCAACAGTTCCCGACTCACCGTCTCTCGCACAGTCATCCCAACTGCAGCTCCCGGATCTTGTCGTGAAAGACTTTCTGATCCCCGTATATCATATGCCAACCGGCTCGGGTGACACGAAAACCCCTTATACTGTAGTATGTACATATCTTTGGCTCCAAAGATAGATCTTCTAATTGAATGAAGAACGTTAACAGCCTTGAGCGTGAACCTCGCTGATATTGATGGGAATTTTAGTAGGAGGGTGTTCCGGTCCAATCAGATCCTGAGTCCTCGTCAAGCAATATTAACAAGACCTACTTACTACATACTAATTGCCAGACATTCTCCTTAGCAAGGAAGCGCGGGAGAACCGGACCTCTCGGTGACCAAAACTGCTGGATTGAGACCAAGTACTTCCTGAGGTCAAGACGCGTGCGGGCAGTCTGACATCATCGGTACTAACAACCAGCGACAGGCTGATCCATCAAATTTAAGCATTGCCTAGCGAGTTCCACAGGTTACCGGTTACCACTTACACTCGTCTATTACCCGCGTACGCGATGACAGATACTTGACACCAGTTGACAGACTCACCCAGAGATTGTAGTAAGATCCTCAAATGACATTGTGTTGTGGAGAATCGCTGGCTGTTGACCACGTCGAGGCAATCCATTAATATTCGTAGCTATTGCTATCTTTGTGAGTCTCGGGCTTCGTAGCCTACGCCGCTACTTACGCAGAGCTGCACTAGCCTGGGGGATCTGCGTGCCTGGCATGATCACCATCAACTAGCTGCCAGTGGCTGGGAATGAATCAAGTCGGGACTTATCAGTCGATGCTAAAGACAGCGACGCGGCGCGAACGTTTTCCGCTCTTGGGCCAATCAACGCAATATCAGTTATTATTGGCCCGGCGAAGTCCACACCTGTCCACACCCGTGAGGAAACTTCGGCCATGTCTTGTCCCGAATACAAGTTTATAAAGACGCAAGCCCATCTAAGGGCACTTAGTCTTCTATCCCCCCTCACTCCATCTCAAGATGGGTCTTTCGAGAATTTCACTTATTTTTGCGTGAGTCTTCTCCCCTCTGTGTCAATGATGGCTCCTCTAATGTGCTCGAGCAGTTGCGGTACCGCCCTGTTCTCTGATGGTAGGTATCAAGCGAGACTTATCGTTGCGTGTATTGATGCAACTTTGCAACAGGGTACTCTAACAATGTCATTGGAATGGGTATGTCCATTACTCCTTCATCACGATAGGTTTCGTTCTCTAAATGGCACAACCACAGTTGCTACGAGTAAGGAACATCCCTTGATCAGGCCGCTCCCTCCTCATTATGTTGATAGTACTGGGTCGTATCTACGGCGCTGATGCCATCGCTTCCACCAACTACGGCCAGATTATCTCCAGTGTTAGCTTTGTCGGTCAGTTGACTTGGCTTCTCAGAGCTAACAATGTTCGCTGACTCCTCTCAGGTATGGTCGTGGGTATGTTGATCTTTGGCTATATATCCGACAAGATCGGTCGCAAAGCCGGAATGGTGAGAGTCACCCCAATCGTATTCGCACTGGGTTCACAAGATGGCTAGATGACCGCAACTGGTATTGTTGCTCTTTTCGCCGGGTTGTCTGCCGCTTCTTCTGGTGCGAATCACAGCCTCAGCGGATTGATTGCTATGCTCTGTTTCTGCCGGTAAACAGATCTTTCATCGCCTTCTCCACTTCACTATCAGCTCATCGCACTTGAAAGTTTCATGCTTGGTGTCGGCGTTGGTGCGGAGTACCCCTGTGGTTCGGTTTCTGCATCAGAGCAAACCGAAGAAGAGGGTATCGCAAAGAATGCTCAACACCGGTGGTTGGCACTCGCAACAAGTTTGTACTTGGTCGCTCCAGGTCGTTTGCCAATCTGACCAATGATTTTTAGACACGATGATCGACTTTGGCTTTGTGGTCGGCGCATTTGTGCCTCTCGTTTTATACTGGATGTGAGGTTTTTCGCGCATACGCACTAGAGGTCAAGCTGAAGCATCATCAATAGCTTTGGGGATAGACATCTCCGCGCAGTATGGCGCCTTTCCCTTGGGTTGGGTGTTGTGCCCGCCCTTGCCGTATTGCTCTGGCGTCTACGTATGGAAGAACCACCGAGTTTCAAAAAGAACTCGATGAAAAGAATTAAGATTCCTTACTGGTTGGTCCTCAAGCGCTACTGGAAAGGATTGTTTGGTATCTCCCTCTCTTGGTAAGTTAATGCATGGTACTTCCTGGAACTTCTGACAATCTGCGCAATGTAGGTTCATCTATGACTTCATTACGTACGTACATTTAGTTCATTTACTTGGTGCAATTCTGACCACACGTACATAGGTATCCTGTGAGGCCATCCATGCTTTCCCTTTGCAAAACGATCCTGATTCTGCATTCAGTTTGGGCTCTACTCTTCTACGATCACCAACGTGTAAGTCCCTCCCCGCACTTGAATGTACGAATGTCTGACGTCACGCCTCATAGCATCGTTGGAAACACCACTTCTCTGAGCGTTGTGTTCGGGTGGAGCGTCGTCATTAAGTGAGTCTCCAGACTGTCCTCTGTAATACGCAACTCATCTATCTTCTCTAGTCTGTTCTACATCCCAGGTCTGCTCTTTTTTTATAAATAACGCCTTTTCGCGCATTTACCGTGATGATAGGAACGGTCATCGGTGCCTTCGTCGTCGACTACCTGGGCCCCAAGTGGACAATGGTAAGCTGCCTTCTCGGCGAACATGCACAACTTGACCCTCCTGCAGATCACTGGTTTGCTTTTCCAAGCTCTCGTCGGTTTCATCATGAGTGGTTTGTACGCTCGCCTTGCCCAAAACATTGCCGCGTTCGCAGTAAGTTACGGTACACTGAGAAGATATGTTTAATTGATTCCCGAATCTCAGGTCGTCTATGGTATTTTCTTGAGTTTCGGAGAGTTCGGTAAGCCACCTCGTGAATACACTCGGACCTTCCTCATAGAAAACAGGCCCTGGAAACTGCCTCGGTATCCTTGCGAGCAAAACTGGTCCCACTGCTATCCGTGGCCAATACTATGGCTTCGCCGCGGCTATTGGAAAAATCGGCGCGTTTGTTGGTACTTATTGTATGTGGAATTTGACACACAGTAGCTGTGGGGATTACCGACTGATCATACCCTAGCCTTCAAGCAGATCATCGTTGGTGCGTACACCTTGCCATCCCCGAATCCTGAAACTTATCCTTCTTTCTAGATTTCGGTTCAGACCCGGTCAAAGCTACCACGGGTCCCTTCTGGATTGGTAGCGGTCTTGCCATCCTCAGCGCCTTGACCATTTTCTTCCTCGTGAAGCCCCTCTCGCACGATGGCATGAAGGCGGAAGATGAAGCAGTACGTCCTGGATCGGAGTTCACCTCTCGGGGTCCATCCTGACATTACTCTTACAGTTCCGCGCGTACCTCAAAGACAATGGATTCGACACTTCGTTGATGGGCATGGCTGAAGAAGATTCCAAGTCTTCTACTTCCTCGCAGGAGGAGAAAAAAGAAGTCCAGGAAACGGCTTGATCACTCCATTGATACCACATTTTATTTAATACCTGGACATATGTCGTCGCCCCTCGTTATCACTCTACATGCATCATACCTTGGTACTCTCTGCCATTTGCCATACCCGAGTAGTACATAATCGTCGTTGTATTCATTACTGTCTCGCACCATGTCATAGACTCGTACACGGTGTCCCAATTGCAACACATTCCTTCTTTCTTGGCGTGCCCGCGCACATGACAAAACCCGGTTTTCTGGTCCTTAAACTTGGTCTACTGATCTAAGTACCACGCGGCTCTTTCGAAGCGTGTGGCCAAAACTGTCAATGGTATAACTCCAGATGGTTAGTCTCGAACCATCCGTTTCAGGAAGCGGTCGGGCTGACACCCGAATCTTCCGCTTCCTGAAACGTCTGGAGACATTCGTGGGGTGACGAGTCCATCGTGTCACGCCTGTCAATCAACGGGCCTTGTGTTGTATTTTTATCTCTAGTAAACACTACGAATGTAATGCAAATCCTATTCCTAACTGATCAACTCGTCATGTACCAAGATTCCGAAGACGAAGATGACCTCTATGGCCCGTTCGCGAGCCAATACATTCCACAGGATCTTGCGCACGACATTGATCTCGCCTCAGACTTCGAAGAATCCCAGTCCGACGACGAAAATGACGACTTCACCCCACCCATCCAGCACGCACATACCCGTCTACTCCGAGAGCGACTCGGAGCAGAGAAAGCCGCGAAAGTTGCAGACGTACTCCACTACATGAATAAGCTTGGCCTCAACCTACCTCTCTTCCTCGATCTGGTGAGCTGGGGAGACCCGGATTGTGTTCTCGATCCGAAAATTCGCTATGAACGCTCGGCGCTCATGGTTAGTGAGGAGCTGCCCTCCATCCTTTCTCGATGGCACCGGCCACCTCGCTTGACGAAGAGCACCCGCGCACGAGCACACGGAGCAAAGACGGTGATCGAGCGGTTCGCTTTCACCTGCGTCGGTGATGTCATCGACGACGAGCTTGATGCCATCAAGCATGTCCTACAGTGTCCCGCTGAGGACCTATCTATGGACGAGCTCTGCAGCTTATTCATCGAGGATTTGATCCTCAAGCTGAGCAGTCCAGGCTTCGGCGGCACTCCCAGACTATGGTCTTTAGGCAACAGCACGGGTATACCCCCGGGTGGCTGTGCTCATACCCGAACCCGTCCCCGCTCATACACCCACACCCTGCTTGAGGGTACAGGTACACTCGCGGGTGTCCCAAATCCACACCCGTACTGCTACCCGCACCCTGGCATACCCGCGGGTTGTTTATTTGCGAGAGCAAACTTGAATAATTGTAGCTAAGCACTATCGAAATCAATTTTATCCCACCCATCCTCGAACACCTCCTCTTCTCCCTGAATATCCGGCATAGAGCTAACCTTCTTTACATCCTCTGTCTTGACGAGGTTGAGGGTACTCCAGGTCCCAAGACATAAGAGCGCGCGTGTTGATTGTATGGAAAGACGGGAGCGGATGTGCGATAAGAGAAGCCGACCACGGCTGAAGAGTCGTTCAACATCGACAGATGTCGCCGGGATAGTGAGGTAATCAAGCGCCATGCGAGAGAGATTGGGGTAGACTGCACGGCGTTCATGCCACCACCGGATTGGATCGTCAGCCTGTTCTATGTCTGTTGAAAGGTATCGGTCGATCTCTGAGCGAAGATCAATGGACTTCGGCTGTGCGAAAGCCACCATATCATCGAACATATTGTTCACTTTTCTCTTCTGGACTGGCTTGTCAGCTGTCTCGATGTCTGAGGTGTGCTCACTAGGTAAATACGAGCGTTCAAATTCGTCGCGCACGAGTGTCTCTGCTGTATTAATCCAGTCCGGCTCCCACTGCGCGTTCTTGAAGTAAACGAGCTTGTGACGGGGGTGCAGAATCATGGTGAGACGGTAAACCTCTGAGCTGTCTGTAAGGGAATAGTATCGGTCGAGTGTGCTTTTGGCAAGAGAGACAGCGGCACGGATAGCAGGGTGGAATTGTCGGTTGCGGGAGAATGTCATGAGTTCCTTGTCAATAAGATCCATGGCGGGGATGACGGTGGCCAGATGTGGTGTAGAACGAGAGAAAAACATAGTCGCATCCTTGAGAACCTGTGAGATAGTGAGCGAAGTTTGCTTATGTTATACTACAACTGTTGTCACGCCGCACCTTCAGAATGCGGTGCAACTGCTCAATAATCGTCCACTCCAAGTCGCTCAGCTCCAGCTTCCGCAAGCCCAAGTCTCGACTCTGCGTCATCGCATCAATAGCCTTCCGGTGCTCAAGAGCATAGACCAGCATATCAAATGTGGAATTCCATCGTGTTGCAACATCACGGGGTAGCAAAGTGTTCTTCATGTGAAGTTCGTCCAAGATCTCTCGCCAGGCAGGAAGGTAGACTGTCGTTGACCGGATAATCTTATAGGCCAATTTGCGAAGCTAGAACAGGAATTTAAGAACATGGAGAGCCCGAGGCAAGTCAACTTGCACGGACCTTTGCTAACGCAAATTTGACAGGTCGAATCTCTCGCTCAAGATACTTGCGCTCCCGGCCGTCCAACAGCGCTGCTTCGTCAACCCAGCCTTCTTCATTATCAACATCTTCATCTTCGTCGCCACTCGTTGCCTCAACGTCATCACTCTCAATCTCATTTGCCAGTTCATCGAGCGCGGTCAAATCGGGCTCGTCATTTTCAACGGTATCGTCGTTGTCAGCTTCTATCTCTCCCTTCTTCACATCGAACTGACGGATTAATGATTTTGCAATCAGATTGACGATATGAAGAAAGCATCGGATGTGCGAAGCTGATCCGGCGAACCCATCCGCGAGTATTTGGAGCTCGTTGACCATTACATCATTATTGGCCGCGTTATCACAGGTAACACTTAGAATCTATGTCAAACAATGCTCAGTCAATGTAAGTTGTTCGAGTATGATTTGATCCTACCTTGTCTGATATTCCAAAATCTTTCAGCATTTGTGCAAACACAGTTGCCATCGTCAATCCCATATGAGACTAACGACCGGTTAGCGGATCGTATCATGAAGTAGGTATTCACGTTCACCTGCGCAACCTCAACAATATCCAAAGGTAAACTCAATAGCTGTCCGGCATGCTCCAAG
The DNA here is from genome assembly GCA_038089555.1 of Chalciporus chontae. Taxonomy (NCBI): domain Eukaryota; kingdom Fungi; phylum Basidiomycota; class Agaricomycetes; order Boletales; family Boletaceae; genus Chalciporus; species Chalciporus chontae. Next base: position 7,480 of record JBBPLD010000268.1, on the reverse strand, counting down.
TGCACACAGAATGCCACAAACGCATGGTGATTAGGTGAGGACCATGCATCGGTTGTAAAATTGAGTTTACCATCGTAGTTTCGTAGCATTGTAGCTATCCGTTGCCGAGTCCGCGCAAACACAAGACGAACATCCCGCGAAACGGTCGACGGAGATGGAAGGTAGTATTCGGGTCGCCCAGTCTTCATGAGGGACCGGAAGCCACGGTCCTTCAGAATATCGAATGGGCGTAAGCTTTCAGCCACCCAGCGTACAATTTCGGCTCTGAAAATTTTGAGTACAGGTTGGAATACACTCGAGAGACATACCTGGTTTCCTCTCGAGTATACTGGCGGTGTGAGTAAGTCACATTGCCCTTGCCCTTCCTCTCAAATGCTGCAGTGATGGTTCCATCCCTTAGGAACCTTCCGAGGATCTTCGTTCGTGCTTCATCCGCGTTTTTGGCTTCGTCGGCTGCCTTCAAGACTGCTTCACCCCAACCCTTGCAAACCTTGACATGTTTCCGTAAGTTGCTCGTGGACCGCGCGTCCTTCGTGTCTGTATATCGCCGGACCTTGACTTTGCAACCTCGAGCAGCGCATTTGAAATCATGGGCAAACCGTCCATCATTCTCGATGATCCGTGGTTTCGGTTCGAAGAATGCATAGACAGGTGAGACCCACTCTTTCATCAACTTCTCCAGCTCGTCCTCGGGTGTTAATGGTGCAGCTTCAGGATCGTCGTCGTCGGAACCTGAGTGCTCGTCCCCGCTCTTGATCTCAATAACTTCTACATCCCCATGCAAGGCATCCTCCTCCTCCTCCGTGCGGACAACAGCTTTACGAGATGTGCTTGGAGCGGGAGGTATGGATGAACGCGGCAGATTTTTGTCATTGGCCGTATCACCTCCGTGCGCGTTCCGCGGCTTTTTCGATGTGGAGGCGTTGTCTGGAGCATTTTTTCTTTTCTTTGACAAAGTGGTATCGTCGAGCGCAGCCTGAGCTTTGCTGCTGAGTTTCCGTTTAGCAGAGGACAGAAAACCAAGTTGCATGGTACAGAATTAAGGGCCGTGCGAGCCCGTCGTGGTGGAGATCAGCTATGATTATCACTGATAGTAATTTCCGTGAAACCGATGGCATGATTGTGTTTAGAGTTTAGACAGCTGTCTGTACTACTTTTAGGACATCGTGAACCCGAGCGAGGGTACGGGTAAGGGTGCGGGTAGCCCAGTCGGCTACCCGCACCCTTACCCGTGTGATACCCGCACCCGAGACCCGCGCGGGTATGTCATACCCCTGCTGCTGCCTAATGGTCTTTACTCCTACACCTTACTCGGACTGACCGGCAACGAGCACGAAATACCATGAAAGCCCCGGATCTGGTTTGTGGTATTACCTTTCGGACAAGCTCTTTGCTCATGATCAACTAGATCATTCTATCTATCATTTCCCAGATCATGTTTTCTCGCTCACATCACCATAGCTGTTTCGTGAAGATGATCACTGTCTTCCTCCGCTCCCAGGGCACGCCAGCGAAAAGTATTGACCTGCTTCACTCGTTCGGCATCACAATGAGCCACCAATGGTCTGTCCGGGCCCTCAAAACGATTTCGCAGAACGAAATGCAAGTTGTACAAGACTGGGTCCACCGATTCCCCTTCGTCATGACGCACGACAATGTCAACATACCATTCCGTGTTTTTTCGCAGCGGATCGACAACCAAAGTCATTTTGACTCCGGCACAGCCTCTACGGTCTTCTTTCAACCCAATGCTCCCCCCGAACTGCCTTTATGCAACCGCACCCTTCAGGAATATCGTGCGCGGGGACGTCAGACTCCTCTCTCAGTCTGCGAACTATACTCGCTCGCTCACCGAGCTATACCCATGGAGTATGATCGAGATGTTAACCGTGTCCTCCGCTATCTCGTCGACAGCTCCGAGTTCGATTTCACCACCTATCCTGACAAGGATGACAAGATCTTTGTCTCCCCACCACCAGTCAATCAACTTCCTGTTGGTGAGCGCTATGTTACCCGTCAGTTCATGCTTGGGACAGAGCATTTGGAGGAGGCGAGTTACGAGGGAAATGCGAATGTCATGACTGCAGTTTTTCATCAGCTTCGCTTGGACACTGAGGAGGAGATGAAGAAGACGGGACTGGACCGAGTAGTTGTATGGGTTGGCGACCAGCTCACCTCTGCTCGACTACGGGGTCTCTTCAACTTTCGCGCCCAAGATCGCAACTCCTTTGAACGCCTCGATTGGTTGGTCCCAACCTTTGGGTGGTTCCATCTATTGATGGCCTTCGCCAACTCCCTTCACAAGCAATATCTTGGCACCACTGCGGGACGTGGTCTTATGCATGCTTTCACTTTGCTTGAGAGGCAGGGGCTGACCACCGTACAGACACGTGGCCCATTTCACCAGAATCTTCATGATGCAATATACCATGTTGCTGAGGCACACTTTCGTGCTTGCTGGAAGGTCATTGGAGATGTTGAGAGCTTGGAGGCCTTACGGTCACAGAGCCCCTCACAATTGTATGATCTTGCCAAACAGATTGTTGACAAATTAGCCTCTAGTGCTGCGATCGATGCTATGGATGCTCTTCCAGAAGCCCAGCATGACCATGCGTTCCGCAATGCTATTTTATGGAACCGCGATGTCCTCCGATATATTGACCTCTACGAAGCTACCAAGAGTGGCGATGTGGGCATCCTTGAAGCATCACTCCCACATCTAGCATTCCGTTTCGCTGGAGGTCGCAATTCCAATTATCTTGGAGAGGTCTTGGAGCTTCTGCAATGTTTGCATCATGAGTGGCCCCCTGAGCTCTGGTATGGTTCCCTTGAATGGTTATTTTCAATCCTGACCCTGCATCATCAGTGACTTTGTTCGCAGGCGATGTTGGCTCATCAATATGACAGGACAGCCTGGCAAATTTCTCCCGCTCGACAAGAGACAGGAGTACAATGTCAAGGCAATAAAGGTATGAGTACTACTCTAGTAAACTAGCTCAATGACTGACTTGGATGTGCTTCGTACCAGGTGACTGATCGTGTTCAGGGCCCGAATGCCTCTTGGGATATATTGAAAGCAAGAAGTCCTGCAATACCAACCCTGCAGGCAGTGCGAAAACACTTGGAGCACCAAGTCCGCGCACTGTGTCGGGGAGTATCTCATACTGATCCGAGCCACGCAAAAGATGTCTCCCGGCTGGAGGATGCATATATGAGTTCAAATATTCATATCGAGGAAGAGGGACGACCAGTTCGCACAAAGGCAGATGTAGTGCAGGATATCACTACGAAAGGTGCAGTTGGATTGGCAACGAAGCCTACACTAGCGCAGTGGTGGACAAAGCGAAATTTCATACGAGCGACTTCGGAGAGGTGGTAGTAACTAAGTACGTAACTAATCCGCAATTTTACTGCGCTTGTTTTCGCCGTTACTCGCGCTTCCTCGCTGGCCACGGTGAGATCGTTTACGTGTGGAGGTAGGCGGATGAGGCGGTGGGTGCTGTGGAGTATAGACATGGAATGAAACATTACCGTGACATCCGGAGAGGTCAGCAGATGGCGTCGCGGCTGCTTTGCGAGGTGACAAAGGTGTGCGGGGCATTGGCAGCGAGGCCGTTGGCAGTGGGGCGCCCGAGATCGTGAAATGATGAGATGTGGGCATCTCGGAGTCGAAAGATGGGGTAGTGGGCACGGAATGCGATGTTTTTGGCTCGCGAAGGTCGAAACTAGAGTAAAATGCTATCAGTAAGCTGTTAAGACAAGAAAGCGAAACATACATACCATCCTGTGCCAGGAATGACACAGTTTTCCTTCGCCATATGCAACTGACGCCCTCGCCGAGCCTTCTCAGCGATCACGGCCTTCTCAACCGCTTTTCGCTCGCTCTCGAGGCGCCGAGCTTCCTGATCAGCGGCCCTCTTTGTCTCCCGCCTGACGAGCTTGTTTTCATCGATTTTCTTCACCAGAGCCAAGATATCTTCGCCGTATTCATCCGCGAATGCCCACGGAGTCGATAGAGCGGTGTGAAGGTCGTCAAGTGTCGAAATGGAACGTTTGGAAGCAATGGTGGTCAGGATAGGGTCAGGAAGGACGACTGCAGATGTAAAACATGCATGGGGGAAGTCTTGGAGGATGATGCGACGGCGCCATGAGAAGAGAGCGTCCCTAACGTCCTGTAAGTGTTGTTGGACACGACGAGTGAGTGGGGCGGCGGCGTCTTGTGTGGGTTCGAGCTTGACAGTGACAGGTACATCTGAGTCTTGCAGTTGCATGGCTGAGCGAGGTGGTGAGCGTTCGCGCTCAGCGCAGTTGTCGCAACACATGGAGTTGAGGACTGAGGGTGGAGCGGTGAGTAGGTGAGAACGCTAGCCGCGTGTTACGGCGTACCTAAGCGACCCGGCGGATTATCAAACAGGTGGTCGACAACATCACGACGACAATCCGGTGTCTCAACATACTCACGCAGATCGGATTCCAGCTTTTTGCGGTAGGTTCTCCCTTCATTTTCAGGATCTTCCTCATCTGATTCGTCATCGTCGTCACCAGCACGCGACCGGATTTGCATCAATGCCGATGCCTCAAGAAACAAGACTGCCTTGGCTTGGGTTACAGCTGCTCGTCCCGCTCGTCCAGCACGCTGCATCCAGACCGTCAGCGATGGCGGCGCACCCAATTGGCCCGCAAAGGTGATATCCGGTATGTCTAATCCCTGTGCATCAGGACCATTAATATTGACGAAGGCATTCAAGAAATAAATTATTATATTACCATGCCACCAATCTCGGTTACCCACAAGACTCGTCGTTCGCCGCTTCGAAAGAGCTCCAGTTCCTCTTTTTTAGAGGCCTCCGAACGACGGGAATGGAGAAAACCCACGCAACCTCACAGGTGTTCTGGCAACAACAGTCGTGAGTGCTGCCATCCGAGCTGAGTATCAACGACCTGATTGACAAATATTAAGGCCCGTTCAATCTGCGTTGGCTCAGTGATTCCAGTGAATAGGAAATCCAACGACGCAAAGTCGTGCGAATTGCGAATGAGGCGGATCTCCTGGTAAATATTTTTCCTGTTGTTTCCAAGATTTAGGTGAAATGCCCTCGACGGGTCAATGTGCAGCAAGCGGCGTACTTCGGCGAGTACGCTCGGGGCCATTGTGGCTGATGTCACATACACAGGCACGTCCATCGGGACGAACGAACGAAGTTTATTCAGCTTCGCATACGCAGGACGGAACTCACCACCCCACTGAACGATGCAGTGGGCTTCATCAATCACGACCCCAAGCAAATGTTTGTGGTAGTCGGGTGAGCACAGAAGTCCGTTGAATCGTGCATTTGCGATCGCCATCTCAGGTGATGTAAATATGATTTGATATTGTCGCTCTTCGAGCTTCTGATTATCTGCGTAAGTACATTGAGCTCCTGGCAAGCTGGACTGCTTACCTGATGTACCTGACTCGTGTAGGTGCCATGATTTACGGCCACTGCTGTAAGGCCCATGTTATGGCATCGCCGTGCCTATACGATGTGTTAATCACATTATGGCATGTAAACAAAAAGGCAATAGGTATGTACCTGGTCCTCCTCGAGTGAGTTCAGTGGCGAGATAACCATGAGTATTTTGTCAGGACAGATCATTGAGGGCATAACAAAGGGTAGGCTCTTGCCAAACCCTGTCCCTGCAATGATAGTACAGTCAAGTCCAAGATAGAATGCCTCTGCAGCATCGAGCTGCCAGGTATATGGTGGCTGATTACCACACCGCTCGAGGCATGCAGCAGCGAGGGCTTTGCGGGTCTCGTCAGTTGAGTAATTCGAGGTTTTGGTGGCGAGTTCACGGGCTCGTCGGAGGCTGATAAAGGACTGTTGTTTTTGCTCTACATGAGAGGCATTTTGAGTAAAGACAGTGGTCATCTCGAAGACTTGAGCATGAATGAGTGTCGAAGATCTCGGACAGGGACTTGGATTTTAGGACATGCACGAAAACAGCAAGAGATCATCCAAATGTGGTAATTTTCAAGCCTAATACAGACAGGAGTGTGACATGTGTGACTCGATGGTAGAGTACTCGGCCGAAAGTCTCCAGACGTTTTGGTCTTCAGAAGATCCCGAGGCCGTCCGAGGCGAAGACCAAAACGGATGGTTCGAGACTACCAGATGGTAGTTTTGTCAGTCCTGAACATCTCCGAAGTGCATCTGCACTAGATGTACGGCCGAAGTTCGGCAGAAACCTTGTTTACATTGTGCAGTTGTTGTTTGATCTGACATCCGTGTTTAATTTGTTAGTTAAAATTTAATTCAGGACCAGGGATATTCCACTGAAGTTGGTTTGTGTTCGTACATTCAAAAGTGGAATCAACCGAGAATTAAGTTAATAAAACAAGTATTCGAATACGAGCCTCAGTGGCATCGACACAAGAAAATGAGAACAGGAGCATTTCATAGGGAGCAGTTACAGTAGCAAACGAGCAGTGGCAGCTTATCGAGGAGGAAGCATTTAGGATTGAAGTACAAATGGGAGAATAAGAAAAAAAAATTAAAAGGGAGATAAAACTGACGTATGAATCAAGCCCGAGATTTGCCAGTACCCGCCGTTGCGCGTACACGCAGACGTTTGAAAGGACTGGAGGGAAGGGTACCTGGGGCACGAAGGACTTCGAGCCTGCGCAACAGTGTTGTATAAACATGTCGCTTGCTCCTCTTGATGAGATGATGTGCGAACGTGAAGTGGGCTTCGACAGTCGCTCCCTTGAGTGCTGTCTCATAGTCGGATGGTGGGATTAAAATGCCTTTTGTGTCATAGGCGGGGAGGGGGCAGATGTCGTGAGTTTCGTAAAGTTCTTCCAGGTAGGCGACGCAACGTGGAGCAACGGGCCAACTTTCCATTGCAAAGTCGAATCCAAGGGTATCGTCATCCGTGGCTATGGTGCGGTGAAAATTAGATTCAATGATCTAAGGAGCGAATGTTTAACTTACTTGAAGCTAATGTGTCTGAATCGTGATTCTGGTTATCCGACTCCTCAGGCTCGTTGGATGGGGCATTTTGAGCGATAGGTTTAGGCTATGGAGGATATTTATTATTGTCACAAGCAGTACTTGAGATGAACTTACTTCGAACAGTGCATGGGACAACTTGAATTGGAATGTGTTGAGGTGCTCAGTGACGGAGCTGAGTAGCTCATCATCCCTGCCGTGCTTGATCAACTTCTCGAGACCACGCAGGTTCTCAATACAAGCGGGATAGTCCTCTTGAGCGAATTCAAACTCGGGAGAGATTGGAGCAGCGAGACGGCAGCTGAGTTTTACATCTTGGAAGCGGCTCCCGAAGGAATTAGCGGGATCAAAGTTTCCATCAGGGGTGAAGTAGAAATCATTTCGAGCGATTTGATAGACTCCGCGCAAGATGAATTCCGAGTCAGCGCTGCGTTTCAGGACGAGAATGTCGCTTGACTTCCCGGTTCGGAACTCTACACGTTGGAGTA
>JBBPLD010000267.1:0-16147 GCA_038089555.1 Chalciporus chontae | reverse complement strand
TAACATTCAGACTCAGCTCGTCTGAGTTCTAATCAATCTTTAACCCGAACCACTACGTTCCACGTTTAAGTCACCATCTAGGTAAGTTCACCAGTAGTCGATACTCTACTTTTGAGTACTCTCAACACCGGGGCTGTCAATGCTCATCTGCTCTCGTGGGCCATTCATATATCTTCCGAGTCAAATGATTGTCTTTGATACACGGACGCGAATCTTTTATAAGTTCCCTCTGTTTTCCTCGGAACTTGTATGTGTTTCTCATCAGAAATTAATCGTGACTTACTTGTCTCACTACGTACGCAAAATCAGGATATCCCACCAACCAACTTCGATCGCATGAAACCTTACTCGGTTTTAACGACGAGCACGCATATCATTGCTGTTTACTTGCAGGTTTCCAGCGGTTTAGAAATGCTCCCACCTTTACTCGTCCAGGCATTCGCGCTCCCCACCGATCCAGGACCCGCCGCCGACAACACATGTATCCTGCACCTCACTCACGAGGCATTCATGCATCAGCAATACATGGAGCTTACTCCCATCAGAGATTCCGCCGTTGACCCTACCTCCGGGTCCACGAGATTGACATTCCTGCAGACACCCCGGGACGATGATGCAACAAACTTCCAATGTGTCAACTTCACCCTTCCAAAGTCAGACTCTGACCTCTGTGTCCTGCCCATCTCAATCCATACGCACCACCTCTTCAGCGCTGAGAACGACGTCTGCGACCGCGGGTCATTCTACATTAATTACATCGAGTCCTCCTCCGATGGATATATCAGGGGATTGTGTTTGAGGTTCCCGGATTGGATAGCCGGCGTTGAAGAGATGATGTCGAAACATGAGATCATGAAATTCACGATCGACGTTTCTGGGGATGAATGTACGGGCACGCGCGGGGAGATGGAAAGGCCAACGTGGAATCACATCAATGGTATCCCTTCGTCTTCGAATTTGTGCTTTGATGGTGTGCGAGGGAGAATCTGTTGTTCCAACTACGTGGGTGACCGGTGGTCATCTTCTGGGGTTATCGATATTTTGGTCGTGGACATCAAATAGACGATCGCTGCCAGTGATCGTTACTACTAGTAGTTGCCCGCAAGTTGAGACAATGGGAATAAATAATTTGGGTTGTGGTATGTCCACCATCACCCCCCGCGGGTCTTTAGTGAATTGAAGGAAAAGAAGACGGAGGATACACTGTGAATGTGTAACAACCACGCCGAAAGGTGAAGATGGGGGAGAGCGAGAAAACCCCGAGGAAGCGAGTGTACTAAAACTTTCATAATCTCGCAACCATCTCGAAGTAATATTTCAGAGCCAAAATCAACGTCATGAGCGAACAAGTTGTTGAGTCTGCAGTCTGCAGGTCTTCACGACCGGAGATGTCAGTCTAACATACAACCTCGGTGCCTCATCGATCATTTTTGGGAGGACACCGGCGCCCCCAAAGGGCATCCCGGCGCCTATTACTCATGCTTCCATCTTCGTCTGTTTTCTCCCCTCCTTGATCTGCTGCTTAATGTCTCGAAGTCTCGCGCTCCTTTCTATCCCGAAACCGTCCTGAAAAATCCGCTGGACTTCCTCCAAACTCAACCCAGCCGTCTCGGGGAAGAAGAAGATACAGAAGAGCCAGCCGAGGAGACAGAGACCTGCGTAGAATCCGAACGCGCCTGACGGCGTGATCTTGGCCATCAGGGAAAGGTAGGTAGCGTTGATGATGAGGTTGGCGCCCCAGTTGGAGGCTGTCGCAAGCGAGGTGCCAATTCCTCTGACTATCGAATAATGAACGTAGGGTTAGCTCACCGAACTATAAACATTAGCACCATCACAAACACACCTTCGAGGCCGAACAACTCTCCCTGTTGCCACGGCACGTTCCCAAGCCCGCTAGCATAGGATGCGACAAAGATGATCATCGAAAACAACACGATCGCGGACCATGCTTGGGAGTAGTGCTGACCAGTGACGAGAACATTGCCAGTGTGCGTGGTCATAACTAGACACACACTTAGATTATGTTTGGCAGGGCCAGGTCATGGGAAGCTCACAATGAAATGCTATGGCAGCCAAGGTCAACCCAAAGATCATTCCCGGGGCAGACCACAACATAATTCGTCTCCGGCCGACAATATCTATCCACCTAAAAGAGCGATAAGCGCCATGAAGCGATGGTGGAAGAGTAAAAACAAACTTAAGTGCGACCAGCGTGAAAATGAAGTTTGTTCCGGAAATGATGAGTCCAACTGCAGTCGGCTGATTGAAACCGATCTCCTGGAAGAGTGAAGCGGAATAGTACATGAGTGTATTGAACCCACAGAGTTGTTGGAAAGCTTGCATTCCACAAGCGATGACTTGAGAGCGTAAGTATCAGATAACACATGATATGATACGATCGTACTCAAAGCTCTTCGGTTGGCTGGAATCAAGACCATAGATGCCAATCTTTGCCAGAAGGTTGTCGAATTAGCAATCTCGATGCTTTGCCGAACCGCCGCGTGGAGAACAGTAAGCTATTTCGAGGTCAAATACACCAGTCAGAAGAATGCCGTGTTCCGAAACAACAGATGAGCGTACCTTGCGTTCCACTTGCTCGGGGGATGCTGTCGTATAAATCCGAGAAAGCACCCGGTGAGCAGCCTCCATGTTTCCCCGTCTCACCAAAATTCGTGCTGTCGGGAAAACAATGAACAACTGACCATAGACTATGTACCTTCGATGCAGAGAGCGCTCACGGGATTCTGGAAGAAATGCCAATACGCCCAGTTGTATCGCAGCAGGCACCGCACCGAGGGCAACCATCCATCTCCATCCACCGCTCACGTTCGCGAAACCAGCGTCGATACCATACGCGATGACTTGTCCAAGGGTTATCATCACGACATTCAGTACGACCATCCGTCCTCGTAGACGCGTCGGGGAGAGTTCTTGGATATAAAGGGGAGCGACACATGATGCGAGGCCAACGCCGAGACCAACCAAGAAGCGACATCCGATCTAACGCCAAGGATTCGTTCAATAGTGATCAAGGTGACAATGGGACGAGAACCATACCATGCTCCATACAGTGTGACAGACAGCTTGCCCGATGGCACCTCCCATAAAGATGAAGTCAGCAATACCTAGGACAAGCCTACGACCAGTCCAGTCTGACATTGCACCGGCAGCAAGACCACCGAGTAGAGCACCCAGCGTCGTGGCAGTCGTGATGAATTCCTGTAACGACAGATAAACCAAGTGAGAAAAACCAAAGGCCGAATACGCTCGGACCTCTCACCTTTTGGCCATTGGAGAGCAAGGCTGGTCCCAAATCGCCATTTATCGTCACAAGCGCACCTGAGATGACACCCGTGTCATAACCTAAACGATTTCATCAACGAACCACACTCCAGGTCAGACTGTCTCAGATAGACCATACAGAATACACTGACCGAATAGCAACCCGGATATGGTACAACAACAGACCAGGAGCCAGACGAACCAAGTCGTGCGTTCCTCGCCTTCAATCAGCACGGCATACTCTGAAATATCGCCTGCAGCTGCACTCTGAACAATCTCGTCGAATGCATCATGTGAGGGTTTTTCATTTATGTCTCCTGGGGATACTGGGGGTTTTTCGTCCTCGGTCATGATGATACCGTGTGGGTCGTAAGATTCCTTCGGTTCAGTGTCGGTAGTAATCCTGAGCGAAGCGCCCTTTATACCCCGCATAGATTAAACAAGTCTCCTGGAGGCCCTTCCTCCGCTAGGAAGGCCGTACGGCAGTATGTATTACCTTTTCCATCAAATTCGTTGGCATTATTGATAGTGTGGAGTTCACGACAAAGTTATTCAGGGAGCATTCGCAGACTGCCATAGAGCCGGGCCGCGCGGGCCGGACGTGTTTTAGATCAGCATGAAGATTGGACTGTAGTAGGAGCGGCGGAGGAGAATAGGATAGCAGTGGCGCACCGTACTCATTACTCCTGCCCTCCCCTCAATATGCGCGATACAGTGGGTGAAACGCCTACGGTTGAACTCTGAGTTCCTTCGGCTGACCGGGAGAATCACGATCATGCCTGAAATCAAAGATTCAGGAAGAAAATGATGATTACAAGGAGAATACGTAGTATCTAATAGTATATCGATACATACATAATGCTATATGACATCTACCGTAGAGTTCCAAAAGACGAGCAAAAGTCCAACCAGTTGAACGAGCAACGCAAGAAATCACAAAACAAAACCCATCGCATCCCGATCATCCGCCCAGAGCCGTGCATACTCCAAACACAGTCGATAGACGTACGCTGTGACATAGTGAGTAAGCAACAGTTCCGAGTAACAGGAGTCAACGAACCTTCCATGTCGGCCGTGCGTCCAATGGTTTTCTTCCATTGCTTCCCAGCACGCGCTATTCGGCGTAGTTGGCGGTCTCTTTCTTTCTTGAGGGCTTCCCATTCGGGCGTCATGGGTGATGTTACATTTGCGAGTTTGATTGCGGAAGGTGATGGGCCTGAAAAGTATGCATGAATGTTATAGATTTCTGCGTAGGACGAGGACAAGGGTATGTAGTGCAGCCTTGAAGTGTGTAAGTCCAATGACTACATGACGAGAAAAGTCCGACGCACCACGGCTGCAGCCAATCAGAGAAGAATTCCTTGTAAACGGTCGATTTAATCACGGCGCTATCAGACGCCATCAAGGCCAGGAATCTCCCGGAGTAAGACATGCCATCCAAATCGACCAGGTATTTATAAGACCAATGTTTCCCCAGTGGTACAGAATCCGCAAATCGGTGAAGACTTTTCAGTGCGTCTTCGCCACCAGGATAATCACCAACAGAGGAGACAAATGCGACGTCCATAATATCATTGTTTAGGTCTTTTGCTGGGACAGTGGTTGAGACGAAAGTTTCGGGCTTCAAAGGTGCGGAGTGGACGACGGTCAGGTTATCGGTGGAGCTTTCGTGAGCCATACGGAGGAACCTGATCAAAATACAGTCCTTCAGAATAGCGAAAACAATACCACAAAGACTATACCTGTGCCGCTGATAATATGGAGAGAACCCTGGAGGTGTGCTCCCACCACCAGTTGTGGAACCACGCCAGAATATTCGATCACTCTTTTGATCCCAAGGGACTTCCATGACATCAAATTCTTGGACCTCCTCCTTGACGGGATCCCATGCATAAGTATACCTAGAGCTCCCTCTATGATAGTAGTGACTAGGTATCCTGATATCCGCAAACCCGTTTGCTTTTGAAGGGGAGAACACGGGATAAAGAACTGAAACGGTTCGCCAATCGGAAAAAAAGTGTCCCTGAGCGTAATGAGCCCACGGGTTGTCGCAGAAGTCGAAATCGTGATCAACGGTCTTGGTAAAGGAAAGGGTATCACTTTCGCCTCCCAGTTTTGCCAAGGGCGCGCTTTGTCGATGAATAGTGGGGTTCCTATACGAGCTGAATAGTTGTCGTGCCGTAGTATTGGGAGGGCAAGTGCGACGGTAAGTATCCCATACACTTCCCTCACCTCTCCAACTGGGGGTAAAGTCACCCAGCATCGATGCAACGCCACCTGCGAGGTCCATGAAATGATGGGTGGCGCACGAAGTAACGAAATCTTACCAGAAGAATCTTGCTGTGTGAGATTAGGGTATTTCAAATGCTCCCAAGGAACTAGCACACGACCTTCAGCTTTGGAATTGATCGGGAAGTCCATATTGGGCAGCTGGGGGGTGAATAAGACCATAGTCCAGCAAAAGACAAGCACCTCCTTACTTTGTGTTGGAACTTTTCAAGAAGACCACGGAATCCACCTGATCTGTGACCACGTTCGTCGTCTACATACGCCTTGTTAATGTCTACTTTGAATACTTCTCCGTCTTCAATGCGAACGAGGTCGATGGAGGGTAGATGCCCCATCTGATGAATGAGCTGAGCAAGTTTCATCATAAGAAAGCCAGATTACCTGGTATGCTCTCCGACGCAACTCTTCGCCGCTCAAAGTCCAGAATGGCTCGAGGTCCTCGACTATTGCATCGAATTCATCGACCAACTTGACGTCGTTGGCCTTTGCAAACTCCCACCATTCGTCGAATCCTCGAGGGGGGTCACGGTCATAACGACGTCTGTACTCCGCCACAGCCTCGGGGAGCGTCTTGCTCTGTTTCTCGAGCAACCTCTTGAAAGACTCTTCCGCCTCGGCCATCAGCTTTGGTAGCGGGTGTTCTATAGTGCTTGCTCCAGAGTTTCGAACGAATGACATCCATTCAGAGGTTGACTTGAGCCAGCTTGATCGAGATGTTGTTGGTTTCGGGTCGGTGGAGGAGCGAGCATGTCTGCTAGCGAACAGTCCTGTGAACATGAAGAGGACAAACACGCAGCCGAGGAATATCCATCGGTCATGGCGTTGATCTGTAGCTCGCATCTGCTCTACACGAAGCTCTACGAGCTTGGGACTGAGTTGGGAGACTGAAAGGAAGAATGCAAGTCAGACAAGCGCGCTATCAATACGAAATGAGAAAGCAACTATACCGATACTTGGCTTGTTAGGCGCTCGACACAACTGGTCCGTGCTCGTCGCGCTCGCCGTCTTCCGCGCTGTCGCCGTCGCTGTCCTCGACGTCCTCGACGTCGACCAGGGTGCAGCCTCACGTGACGCCAATTCCAGAGCCAACCAGAAAAGGCAAGTAAGTTGGCGTAGTCCTGGCTGGCAGCGGAGCGTTTACGCCAGATCGCCTTTGTCGTTCTGCCATGTCTTCGCCATACCCAAGAACTTCGCCGCAGTCAGTACCATCACCTAGAAGACCATACTGTATCGCAGAACTCGCTGATCGAGCTACAAACAACATATGGGACCCGTCAAAGGGTTTGAAGCAGTGGCTGAAAGCCGCTGATGGATTCCGCAAGGCAGGCAGGGCCTACCAACAGGCTGGAGACCTCGAGGCAGCATTTGTAGAGCTTGCGAAGGCAGCAACCATCATTCTTGAGAAGCTTCCTTCGCACAAGGAATATTACACCCTTTTGAGTGCAACGCAGCGTCATAACCTCGGTCTTGTGAGTACACATGTTCACTTTCGTTGGCGATCGGAATGATGGGTCAATTTTCGTGCGAGCTGCACGTCGAGATTTACATACAATCCTATCGCTTGACGTGTTCCTACAATCGTTTGAATCTCGAAGCTAATTTATTTCTTGTGTCGCAACAGAATGGACAAGACATCCTCTCAAATCTTGGAGAAATAAAACCGATTCTCGTCGATCGTTACGAGCGTTGGGCTACTCAAAATCCAGAAGAAGCTACCGCAATTCGTGCCGCCCTAGACTCAGGCGGGAGAAGGCAAGACGATTCCCGAAACGATCGGTATTTCGACCATGACGACTCAGGATGGCAGGCTCATGAAGCGGCGAGGCGTGAGTCTGCGCTGAGGCGTGAGGGTTCGAGGAGAGAGGAACCGAGACGAACAAACGACGAACTGTATAGAGCAGTCGAACAGAAGACAGTGGGGCAACAGCGTCGCCCGCAGGTCGATACGGAATCCAGCAGAAAGAGAGAGGATGCTCTAGCAGCCGCGAGACGAGCTGCGACCGTTTCTCGAGAACCTTCGCTCATCAGACGGGATAGGTCAGAGAGGTCAGGGTCGGAGCCAGTGACCCCAGTAAGCGGGGAGGAACGGGAACGCCGGAGAGAGCGTGAACGTGAACGTGAAGATACGAAGAGCCATCAAGAGGGACCGAGAGTTCGTGAGGAAGAACCGGCGCGAAGACGGAAGAGAGAGCAGGAAGGTATTCTGAAACGTCAACAGGAAGCAGAGGTTGCGTCTCGCGCAGCTCGCCGCGGCGTCGAGCCCTCACCTTCATATGCACCTTCTCCCCCAATCCAACCTCACCAGCACGGTCAGCCGTCATCAAGGCACGGGGAACCTCTCCATGAAGCTGCCGCTCCACAATCTATGCCTTTAGAAAGCCCGACAAGGTTAGTCTTACCATCAATCCCGTGCGCGCATTAAAGCCCCTGTTGATATCGATGCTTCAATAGACCTCAAACAGTTAGAGCGTATGTAAACTGGTCATATCAGGGGTTCATCTTCTAGCTCACTGACTTCGTCTTCCATTCTAGCCCGTCATACCCGATACCAATCACAACTACATCACCTGCACCGCAAGAAGGAAGCGTCCGATACCCCCAACTCATGTCACAGCATCAATTATTACAGGGTTATACACCCTCCCTGCAGTCCATGTTTAGTTATCCCACACTGAAGCCTGCAGACGTCGGGCCTACGTCCCTCCTATTCATTCCGCAGTCGTCGAGGACGCCGTCTAGTCACTTATACTCCGCCGACACACTTCCTCGTCCCTCATTGCCAGTCGTGCCCCAGCATCCGGCGCCCACCCAACACTCGTCTAGCTTCGGATCGTTGTCTCGATCCCAAGGTGTACCGCCACCGCCACCGCCACCACCCCTGCATGTAGCACCAGATCGTTTCCGTACAGCCTCTCAAGAATCTGCACGGATCACCCGCGAGCCAACTGTTGAAGACCGCGTACCAGAATTGAAGACCGTGGCTCTACCTCGGGACTGTCTCCCAAGATTCTTGTCGATCGCATCGCTCAATACGTCTCGGAATCGAGAAACGTGTGGACTCCTGCTTGGCAAAGACCAGAAAGGCAAGTTTGTTGTTACAACGCTCCTGATTCCGAGGCAGCATTCGACCAGCGATACATGTACAATGGACGAAGAGGAGTTGGTGATGCAATTCACAGAAGAGAGGTCATTAATAACACTTGGATGGGTGAGTTGGTGCAAGGAAGGATATGCGTAGATGGATTGCTTACGTTTATTTGGCAAGATCCATACGCATCCCTCACAATCATGTGAGTACCCGTGGCTCATCGCAGATGGCGGCGTCTTATCCTTCGTTCCGATAGGTTTTATGTCCTCGGTGGACCTACATACCCACTCCGGTTTCCAACGCATGCTCCCAGAGTCATTTGCAGTCGTCTGCGCACCCAAGTCGACCCCGAAGTATGACCACGTTGACTTTTTTATTTTTCTTGATTTCAAATTGAACCTCACTTCTAGCTTTGGGATTTTCCGCCTGACGGATCCACCCGGTCTGCAAACTATTCTTAATTGTCATGTCAAAGAAGCCTTCCATCCTCATCCCGATTTCCCCATTTACACTGTACGTCACCGTCACCCCGAATGTGGTGGCCTGTATTGGAAACTGATGCGTGTTTTTTTTTCGCTTGCTTCTTTGTGCATAGGACGCCGACAAGGGCCACGTCCAGACGAAAGACTTGCCTCTCGAGATCGTGGATTTGCGGTAATCATACACACCCGAATTCTCACTAATCAAATTTCATCATCTATCCTAGTCCATTTTGCCTCTATTTCCTCGCGTCCCCCCCGCTTTTCCACGACCTCTCTGTGCCTTTCTGCAGTAGCATGTTTGTGACATATTTGGCATTTGTATCTTGAGCGCAAGGCAGTAACTATCTGGCACGGCATATATTATTTTCCAATTTTTTCATGCCTGATGATGATCGGTTCTTGATGATCTCCCCCGTTCGAAAGCGGTCAGCGTTGTGTGAGCGTGTCCCCCCGTGCTTGCACGTGTGAGCGTGATGGCCGTGAACGCGGATAAGCTCTGATGGCAGAGTTGTGGTTGTGCGTTCCGGGACTATCCATATGGTTCCAGCCGTTTATTTCACGATGGAACGTATCTGAGATCGGCGGGGTGACAGCGTGTGTCTAGTGTGAACGCAGATGCTGACTAGAACTGTCCACGCAGTGACAGAGGCTGGTTTCCGCAGCATACGCAGTACGCAAAACCGCAAAACCGCGGTTTTTTTTTTGTTGAGAGGTGAGGTGAGTGCAAGATCTTCAAAGTCACCTTATCAAAACTCGACCGCCGGGGGAGATAATACCGCTCGGTGTTGATACTGCTTACCAATTCCCAATTGGATATACGCTCTTACGTCCTTGGTCTCGAGACCGTCAAATGACTGATCTGGGTTGAAAGTCTCAAGTCATGGCGCGGGAGGGTGATTGACGAACGATAGATGCTGATACGGGTACAATGATTGTGATTGTGATTGCCTTTGTGGTTGTGGTTGTGTTTGCGATTTCAATTGCGATTGCCTTGAGCTCGAATGTATCGAGAGGCTCTGTGCGTATATCTGGTACTGAGTTGAATTGACAGCGGGCCCAACATTCGACACATTGAGTCGCGATCGCGACGAGATCATCTAACCGGGGAAACAGGCATGAATTAACTAGCAGTCCAGTGAGAGGCAAGTAGCAATGGGAATGCATCAACTCACCAGATCATCAAAGCATCAAAGCATCAAAGCATCAACACTCTAGCCTGCGGCCTGTCCGAAAGCGATCGCACCCATTGGTCGGCGGTCAGTTCCTCCAAAGTAGAGAAATTGAAATGAGACAAAGATAAGCCCAAGGGAGTAACTAGAAGTATCCAATCGCTGGATGCCTCGTGTTAGCTAAAGATGGCCCGTCGGGAGTCCGGCAGCGTGTGTGTGTGTGTACTTCTCAGCGGGACCTTTCTGGTGGTCTCTTTATGGATCGTTCTTCTGACACCGTCGTCCATGTTCGCGCTCCTTTTTGTCCTTGGCTGACTCGTCACCGTTACACGCAGCACCCCATCGCGAGAGTGCGAGAGTGAGGTGCTGGGAGGAAAGGCAAGTCGGACCTCCAAATTTTTGATATTTGTCTGATGATGGGGTGATGATGGTGTGGGATACGAGGGATAACGCCTCCTCCTAATCAGCGGGGATCAGTTTCAGCTTGGCGTTGGTTCCTCTGGCAATCGCCGTCCGATTCCTGTTTTTGAGCGCTCCTAAACGGTTGAGAACGTGGGGACGAATGTGTCCCTCGACGACCGTGGCGATTGGATACATTGTTCGATCGGTATCACGCCACACAATGTCATTTCAATAAACGACGGAGAGCTCGCCCCGGTACTAGGCCTTGATAAAGAGAGAATGCGCTGAGTGGTGAGTGGTCGGAGATCGCCTGGAGTTTTACCAGATAGGTAATCCGGGGATTCGGATGTTCTGTTGAACCACGTCGTCAACTTGAAATGTATCGTCCGGGCGAAACATAGTTTCATCGTGCTGTTATTAACCATTCATTCACAAGAACCATACCGGTCGCGAGAACTTACATTGGAAATTTGTCCTGATCGGCACCCCTGGGGACCGTTTGGGGCGCGTAAATGTACACCATGGCGTTAGCGGTGTGTACTCGCGCACTTTGTACTTCGTTTACGACCCCGAGAAGCTGACTGGTCATGATATCGTTGACGGTCATCGGCGAGCCAGGAACCGAACGAACGAAGAAGGACCGAGATCTAAGGTAAGCGATTGAGAGCGGTATATATGTACAGTATGGGAACTCACCTTTGGCCATATGTATGAAAAAAAAAACGGTGTAGATGGCATCACCGCGTGTCGTTCTGCATGCGTGCAACTTGGGACACACGCAATGCGCAACCAACCACGGCTGCCAGTTGACAGACGAACTACCCTTTTTCATCCTGTTTCCATCGCGGAAAACTTCGAATTGGACGAACACGTGTTAGTATCAACTTGAAACACGTTCGAAAAAAAAAAAAAACAAGTCTCCCTGTATGTCAGTGTGTGTCTATCTAGAGATACCTTCGATGTCCGAGAGTTGCCCAATTTGAGGGGGGAGATAAGATTTGATCATTTCAAGAACTATGGGTTATTTTTGGACCTTGACATGTTGGATGAGTGCGCGGGGTGATTTATCACTTTGGAGCGAGTTCTGCGAATGGATATGAATAACTTATGGGGATGGATGGGCCAAGGGTATCCGCCTGCAAAAGGAACAGCCCGGATCGATGTGTTCTATCCATATCCAATGCTATCTCAGCAGTAGTTTTGAGTGCGCGATGTTGGTACGGGGAAGCACATCGCTGCCAGGCTGGCTTCGTTCCATCCTTCCAACTTGAAGCAGCCCTGTCAGGGTAGAGCCCGAAAACGGTTGTTTGTCAAAACACTCTAAAGCAAGCAACCCTCGTGCCTGAGATAAATATCTTGGTGAATTACAGGAACTCTTCCGCAACCGCCGTGCTTTCGAAACCCTTCAGAAGTCAGAACTTCGTGTTTCTCGTTAGCGTCGATCCCAGGTATTAACCCCAGATTACCTGTGGGTATTTATTCCCACCCGCTAGTACATGACCACCATGTGCAGGCCGAGTCCCAAGCTGGGTGGCTCAGCATCCGATGGTACCACTCCGTTCATGCAGATTCATGCTATCTCCTTGGCAAATGCACGCAGTGCGTTGGATTGCTCACAAATCTCCAACTGCTTGCGCCGCGATTCCTCGCAGTCTCATATCACGACGAACCAACGAGGATTCCGGGTACGTAACATTTCGTATCTGGGGTGTACGTTATGGCCTCAGGTTCTTCCATCTATCTTATAGCATCTAAGTATCTTTGACCACGAGCTTCTTTTGCAGAATGAAAATCATCAATGCTGTTCCTACGGGATGACACGCGGCGGTGATAATCAACAGCTGCCAGTCCTTTCTCTCCTGGTTAATGATTCGTGCTCCGTGTGTCCGCAGCGCATTGTTCTTCCCCCCTGCGGATATGGCTCATCATTAGCTTGGCCTGGGTTTCACTGCCTCGCAGATGCGATGCATGATTCCCGAAGGCCTCAGGCGCAAACTATACACATGTACGACGTTCATTTCAAAACGATTTCAGTCATTACACCTGGTCTGTGGGTCGATTTGATCCGACCAATCCCGTCTTTCAGTCTGCTGACTATATGCGCCTGGGACGGTTTGAATGAAGGCGCACCTCTGGTCACGGGCGCTTTCATTTGCGCAGCCATGCACTGCGGGGGGAAGGCGAAGCGTGAATCTAAGCTTGACCCGTGAAACGTAACAAGAAAGATCAAATGGTGACTGGTGAAATTGGCTTCACTTCGGTTACACCCAGTTGTGGTGGTAGCGTCATAAGAAAGGCGTAGTTTCCCGCGCTCATACTACTCATCCTTTGTGCTCGGCGGTCGATTCGGTGATACATGATCCGAATCAAACAATAGCCCGGTGAGTACAATAAAGTGTGGAATACCACGCAGGGGCCCACAGTGTAGCTATGATGCGTGGTAACAAGGTCTTTGTTTTTTTCCAGCCATTGTTGTGAACAAGAGACTGGACCGCCGTGTCGTAATCGAGTGTTCCACCTCTGGCACGTTGAAACCTCGTTGTAGGTCCAATGTAGGATATCCAGTCCGGACGAGTTCATATTACTTCCAAGAAGACTGCCAAAGTTATATTCCCGAGTCGGATATTCCCCCTGAGTTATAAGTAGCTTCCAAATCTCGATCTGAGATTTGTTCAAGATATCTCATTGTGTCCTTGGTCAACACGTTGTTTGGCCGTGACAGGCAACCTGCTATCGTCATTCTTCCACCCATCTCAGCCAGGTGGCCCATACAGCCACCGCGTACAAGGTAAATACCACTCTCTCCTGTCTCTCCCTTCTCCCCAACTTGACTCTTCCCAACAACTTGCTATGTTACCTCTATCGGTACTCTCATCACCTGCCCTATCAGCAGCAAGTCGTCTGTCAGATGGCAGCAGACATTCTGATCCCGGACATCCTTTCCCCGGCCGAACGCGAAGTCAAACAGATTTCGAGATCGAACGTCCGCTCAAGACCACCGCCGGTACTCCAAAAAGACCATCCGCTCGTAGACTGCAGTCAGACCACGCAGCAGAACACGCCCTTCGTGCCAGCGTATCACGGTTACTTGCAGAAAAAGCTCGTCCTTTCACGGTATCCGGCCGTATCCCTCTAGACCCAACCGCGCTGGTCCTCTTCTTCCGTTCAAAGGTGTGTCTCCTTTGTTCTCTATCGGATCATGCATCATTCACCCACCGGTGGTTTAGAGTGGCATTACACACTCACTCGATTTCCCCATCGACGTCGATTACGATACACCTCCTGCGCTTGATGTCTTGATTGCGGCATGTCGACCTCACCAAACAGCAGGCATCAACGTTTATCCCGATCGTGACTCGCTTTTCTACCCACCTAACCTTCCTCTCACTGCCACACTCGAAATCACGAACCACCCAATACTAGAGGCAGTCCGCAATGCCCTATTTCCCAACTTACCAGTCGGGCACTACCTTATCACGGTGAGGGATCGCCTAGAGATCATGGCGAGCGGATGCCGCATGACACCACAACCCCGGACCCTCCGGAATGACGGCCGCGTAGCGACGATATGTGTTACGCTCCCCGTCCAGTATCGTGGTGGCGCATTCATCGTTCGAGACGCGGAAGGCACCGAGGAGAAGTTCTTCGGTGGTGGTGGCAAGCCAGAAGAAGTCGAATGGACCGCATTCCTCGCCGAGTGCGAGTGCGAAGTCGACACCGTCCAACATGGATGTCGGATGAGTATCTCCTTTGCTGTACATCTCAAGACGTACGGACCGGCCGTCGACCCCTTGATTACCCCAAGCGAACACTTTCTCGATCTTCTTTCCCCTGTACTCAGTCTATCCCGTGGGCGAAAGGTGGCGTTATACCTTACGCAAGAATACGGCGTGAACCCAGCCGATGCATTAGCCGAATCCTTGGTACCACATGTAAGTCGTGCTCGCTCTGCGCCCGGTATTATCACCAGTCGACTGACCCGAGCCAACAGTTGAAAGGCGGTGATTCACTCCTATACCACGCTCTGAAGGTGTACAAGCTCGACCCTGAGCTGCATTGGGCAGCAGGCGGGTACATTTGGCCAATCGATCGTACGGTCGAGTGCGGCAGCGATGCGATGGATTCCCCCACTTCGGCTGCGATCTTGCCCTTTGCACAAGGCTACAGCTCCCCATTGAAACGTACCATTCCCATGCGCGCAATGAGCTATTATGGAGATCCGGATGAGGACGAGTTCGAGTCTGTGCGCCCCGAGACCGACATGATCCGGTTACGAGTGGAAGAGAGCGGCGCCATATCGCTGGCAGACGCCGAGATCTTCATTCTTTCGGATTGGGCACCAGGTCCGATAACGAAAGAAAGAGTCTACTTTTCGTCGGCGGGGGAGCTTGAGAAGCTCATCGTGAACGTGTTGGTGGTCACGTACGTACCTTGACAGGGCTGGTCGTTTATCTTTTCTCGCTCTTTTTCTCTGGACTTGCTCCCGTCTATTGTCTTAGGTCACGAAGCATAGTTGATGTCCCGATACGACTTGTTACCCGTAGTGCACCTACACATACCACTCGTAATATAGATGTTAATCGTCGATCGTGTACAACTTGAAAACACTTGCAAGAGGGCGGTGCGTCATGCATGTATTGCGACAATCGGAAAATACAGATGAAGACAAAGTCGGACCGGTGCTCGTACCATCATCCACTGTCAAAACTCTCATTGACGTCGAAGTCATATACCAACTTGAAAATAAACTCCAACCCTTTCCGCTGGGATTCTGCGAACTCGCCGAGAACAGCATGCCGAGCGATCTGGGCTAGTACCTCATGCGCAACGCCCGCTGCCCATATCCCTCTGGTTTGAGTCGAGGAGATCAAGTCCCTCCAGGCTTAGAGGAATTCCTTTACTTTGAAGCTTGTCCATCACGCGGCCTCGGAAATCCCCATCCTTTTCGAACTCATACCAACTTTTCCCCTCGTACTCAGGGAAGTAGGAGAGGATTTTATCCCTGCCAGCATCGACCAGGTGGCGGGTAATGAGCGGTGTCAAGTAGGCGCGTTGCTGATCAATCACTGGCACGAGTTTCAAGCTATCAGTGCCAGTGCCATAGTAAATTGAGCTTTGCTCACTCACCACTCTCAGTTCACCTGCCAGATTGTCGACCTGGCCTTGCAGCCTTGCAATGGTTTGCTTCGACTCCTGGCGTTCTCTTGCCGGCTCTTCTCTAAGCTCTTGAACTTCCTTTACAACATCTATCTGGTTGCTTCTCGAGGCCGGGGTCATTGGTCTACTGCGAGTCCAGATGGTGATGACTTTTGTTATAGTATTTAAAAACTTTTAATCTTTTGCCATACGGACGGTTCGAACCAAGGACCTTGTACCGCTTTAGGGGTAATAGCCGGATTCATTCTTTTAGTCCGGATACTCCGCGGAACCTTTAC
>JBBPLD010000266.1:0-16253 GCA_038089555.1 Chalciporus chontae | reverse complement strand
TATTGGGCGACCGTGTGAATAGAAAGAACACGTGTCTGAGATCATCTAGATCAAGATAAGATAAGATGAGTAAAGTGAAAACGACTAAGTCCGGTGAAAGTGCTTGTATGGAGATAGCGCTGTAACAATAACAGAACTACTCACAATTAGTCTTGATCTCAAATGGATTTGGTTTCGACAGATCTGCTTCCCAAGCCTCAACATCTGCGTTCCATTTCACAAGCTGCTCTTTGTATTGCCGCATAAGCGATTCCTCAAATTCTCGTAGGTCTTCTTGGTGTTCGTTTCGTTCGGGTACCGCTTCTTTTAGTTTGAGAAGAATGGCCTCACCTATATTGTGTATAGTGATTATGTAGGTCGCTGTGAGACGTGATGATTACGAGGACTTACCCAACCCAATGAACTTTTTCCAGTTGCTGTCGCCAATGAGGTCGTCGAGAGTATCACGTCGGTGCCCAGGACCCATTTCCTTCGTACTGGACGCAGCCGCATTGAGCGTTGACCAGCTGCGCTCTGGTGCCTCGCTGTCGGTTCGACCAACACCCCTGATGTAATTGAAGGCATACTTCCACTGGCACTCTGCAACGTGAGCAGGGAGGTGAAATTTGGGGACGAGAGCAGTGAATTTTCTATCGTGATAAGGGAATTGCATGGGGGTTGGGAGTGTCTCCATCCGTTCCCATAGATGGCGAGTCCATTGGCAAGCAATGTCATAAGAAACATTGAAGCATTTGAGGGGGGAGTCCTTGAGAACGGAAAAAAACAGATAGTCCATATTGACATAACTGCCACAAGTGAAAACGGACATGTTAGTAATATGCTGATGCTCGCAGAGGTAGACTCACTGTTCTCCTTTTTGTAGATCACCTACCCCACAAGGAAGTTTGATTTCATGTCGTGCACAGCAGATGCTGCCAACACCAGTAGCGTGCAGCCCCTTCGATGACTTTGTATCTGCATTATTTACGGCATCATGGCTCGCGCACATACTCTTCTGTATGACCTGGTAGTAATACTTTTAAGACTCGTAAACAGTCGTCGTACCTCCTGCGGGACCTTTTCACGGTTCTTTATATGCTGCTTGTATCCCAGTTCCTCCACAAAGTACGACCAACCTTGACTGAGGCTCGGGTCGACTGCATCCTTTGATACATCCCTCCGCTTCAACCGGAAGTTGGCATCAATCGCGATAAATAGCGCATACAACCACCTTCGAGACATCAGTAATTGGTTACAGTTAAAACCTCGCAAGCTGCTTACTCCTTATCCTTTGGGGCATTTTCCCAGTCGTCGGGAAGGTTCTTGCCTGGTTGAGGACAAGCAGGACAGAGAACGACGCACTCTCCTTCTTTCGTGCCATCTGCACCCCTGGAATCATGGCCACGACCTGCTCGTTTCAACATCTTCAGATGGCGCCACTCACGTGCCATCCGCAGGAACTGCTCATAACGATCCTAGTAAAATTTCAATGTCAGATACTGTGGCCAAATATTGTCACTTGCGTCACTACCCACCTTAGGGGGAGAAAGGCCAGTATTGTTGGTATGACGTGCGAGAGAGTTATAGAAATGATGGGCTGATACCTTTGATTCGAGCGCAAGGAGGTGATATTCTTCGAGGACACTGAATGTAGCCGCAGTGCGCGGTTTGTCCGTACTAGCAGGAAAGAGGCGGTAGCGAAGTAGTTGTTGTGCAGTAGTCTCAGCAGTCTCACAGCCACACAGTCGCAGTGTCACGGAATGCACACCATTGCCATTGATGATAGTGAAGTTGTCTGCATAGGTGGACTTCGGCAAGATGCATGGTATTCCTGTTGGATGGCCGAGCTGGATCACCAAGCCAAGATCCTTGAGTGATGTTCGAGCCCAGTAAGAGCCCTGCCATTCCTAAGTCCTCGTTGTCAGAAAAGCTGCTTCTGTGCAATATATGGCCGTACCTTAATATTGTGGAGTGGTTGGTTTGCATGCTTCGATAAGAGGCAGTCTTGGCAATACAGATCAAGAGCGAGACAATCGTGACAACGATATTTTGCAAGACTCGTCTTGCACACCGTGCATGCATCGATTCCACCGCGGCCTTCCAAGCGGATTAGTTCGCAAAGAAACTCTTTACGCTCTCGTTCCATCCACCCGAGAATCGGAAAGTCCTACAAATCTCCACAGGTAGGTCACGGGGGGAGCAAATTAGATATGCATTGACCGTAGTTGTACGCTGCCTTGGGGTATAGTCAACAACCTCAGGACTGAAAATATCTGGTAGGTCATCGATGGAAGGGGGGGGAGAAATTGGATCGAAAAGGAAGCCAGATCGTGGCGGTGAGTGGACTTGAGTCAGGATTGCACGAGCAGTCTTGGGTGCTTTGTACAACTTCTTAGTCAAGTGTAGCTCCCCCGAATCGTCTAAACTGATCTTGGTATGGCGTCTCATTGACCCAGCAACAGCTATGCCCCGCATGCGATGGATCTTGAAACCTTTGAGGGCCTTGAACTTTAGTTTTTCTTGCCATGTACTCTGGTCAGACTAATACAACTTGCAAGGTTTACATTAGTACTCACCGCCAGTCATTGTTGGAGGACTACAGTCATCGTTCACCAGTGTGGAGTCCATGACACAATATTTTGCAAGCCCTCGATCGCTGCGGACCGGGATACCTGGAAACACCAAGTCACATGCCGCTATATAGCCCAATATAGCAATCCCGTCTACTACTGGGAACTACCCAACTATGACAACACCGTCAAGGGTTTTGACCTGCCATAACCCACACTCTGCCCCCAGAAATCATATCTAAGATAGCTTCATAGAATATGCTACTGCACTCAGCCACTGGCAGTGGCGACCATGGGTCAGTCCAACCGGACCCTGATCTTCCTCACTTTTTCTCTTATCTAATATTTCCTAACCATTTAGGCAATGTGACCCACGCTGCTATAAGGATTCAGGAAACATCTCTGGTCACGTGATAATTATGTGTAGCGGGCCTCGAGGAGTTCACCGACCAATGGCAGTCGCAGTCTGGAGCTTGAACGTAACAATGCACAAGTGTCACGCCGAAGTCTTGCAAGAGGGCCCCTGGTAAGTTCTCAGCTGAGCAGATCAGGAGATTCCCCCTTTGCAGCAGAATCTCCTCGGAGATCCGACGTTGTATTGCAAGAACTTGGACAACAAATATTTCCCCAAGAAACCTTATTTTTCCAGCATATTTAAGCTGGGGCCAAATTTCCCAACAATGTCGAGCCAGCTGCCGCAATATTTCATGCCAAGCAGACATCTCTATTCCGTCATGTGCAAGTCTACCTCGCAGTCCACCGTTACAGTCCCTGCGAATAACGAGCTCAGTAAGTTCTGTGATCCAGCTCATCGTCTTAAGAGTGCTTATCACTCGATAGATGCTGTCATGGAGATGCTTGCTAGCCTGGATATGGCAACTGAGACCGCCGAACGACTCATTGACTTCATCATTACCTCAGTGGAGGAACGTCTCACCGCTGATGAAGGCACTCTCAGCTTGGAGAGTCTTTCCTCCAACTTGCCCAGCTTCGAAAGCGACACTGACTTCAATTCAAGTGCTCCCACACTTTCCCCTGTCTCCCCTGAGGCCTTGCTTTCCCTCTCAGGCGAATCATCCCCTCCGATTATTCTCTCCATGCAGTCCATCGGCAACTCGTCCGCTCCTTCCATTCAGGCCACACATGCCGCTCCCGATGGAGCAACGGCCATGCCATCGGTTGCCACCGCTCCCCTCAACAATTCTGACACTGTTCTTCAAGTTGCCATTCCTGCCAGCGCACCTCCTATTCCCGCCACCACTCAAGCACCACCCTTCAATCCCATGGGTCCTATTCATCTTTTAGATGTCCCAGGAACGCACCTTCAAAGCCACAATGGCTTCATTTACGAGATGCCAGCGGCCGATGCAACTGGGCCTTTCTACCTGGTCACTCGAGGTCTCTGAGTGGGGATCTTCTCTGGATGGTATGTTTGTTCCCTCACATCATCACTCGCGTGTTCATCGACTTCAATCAGGCAATTGACATCCCCGTACGTTATTGGTGTCAGCCGTGCCTCTTTCTCGAGGGTTGCCTCCATTCACGTCGGATTAACTCAGTTGATTCACGCCATCGATCAAAACCTCGTGCAATGGCTTGCTTAAAAGAGCTTACATACATACCATTCTGGCCTCCCTTCGTAGTAGACTGTTGACGTTTTTGTGTTGATTGTCGATCTTCTATGCCTGATCTGCGTACACTTTCTATTCTTGGCTGATCTACGTATAGACCAAATTCAAATTTGCTGTGATGGCTAGTTCGTTGAATGTCTGCGGAACTCCCACATCAACGCATTTCTTGAAATGATTCCCCTTGCATCCTTCTCGTCTTTGTGAGATGAGCCAACAGTGATCGTGCGTCTTAAGCCCAGTCGTATCCGCCATGGAATCATCAGCTCAACCTCCTCAGTTTTCAATCTATCATCATGTCGTCTTCAAATAACGCTAAGCCGTATCCTCAGGTTATCACTGTTGATTGTAAGGTCCAGTCCAATCTTGCAACATTCTTGATCTTATACCGAAGGGAATAGCTCTTCTTGAAGACATTCGACGGGCCGTTATACCTCCACACCATGCAGATCACCTCGTTGCTGCGATACGCCTTCGTTCATCTTACTTACTTGGCAACAGTGAAATCCAACAACGTCAATCTATTTTTACTCAGGCTTTTATTCTGTAGTAGCTGAAATTAATATTTGCCAGCCAGCCGCAAATTGGTTCCCCCTGCAAATATCAATATCACGGTTCCTACCCGGCATGAGCTCTGCCAATATAATGGGTTCGTTTACGTTCAACCTTCCGAGGATAGCGAGGGTCCATTCTATCTTGTTACACGTGGGAGATTGGTTGGCGTCTTCTCGTGTTGGTGAGTTGCATGAGTCTGTAATTGAATTGACATTCTGGGCTGACAAAGGCCAGGGTTAACATAGCACCTCTCGTTGTTGGTGTCAAGTCTGCTGCCTATGAGCGAGTGAGATCTGTAAACCACGGCTGTCGTCTTATCTTGGACGCCATTGATGACAATATTGTGCTATATATACAGTGGTTGACACTCCATCGTAGTAGTTAGCGTTCCTCATCTTCGGCGTGCCTTATGGAACGCGCCGACTGTGTTCAAAGTACTTTCGAATGATAATCGGACCCAAGCCAGTGGAGATTCGAGATGCCTCATTCCAGCATTCCAACCTAGCTCATCGGATCTCATTGTTGAACAAGAACTCAATAGTAGATATTATTATTCAAATTTCCGAGCGGAACACTTGCCCAACATCTACCTAGATTAGCTTCCGGGCCGGTGAGCACGTCCAACGGTCCGAGCGTCTATCAATGTGCTCCGATGTTGATATGAGGGCTAGTACTAGTGGATGAACTTGCTATGCGACTCGCTGTCAGTTAGAGAATATCTTTACTTCCAGAGTACTTGTCAATAAGTATGAGCGAAAGGAATAATTTAGTATGAAACTCTGCCAAACGCTGGCAATGTGTGCGACAAGGGCCTGAGTTGGCCTTGGTACAGAGTGATTGCAAGTTGATGACAATGACAATGCCTTGATATCGTTGGAAAGGTTGGTTTTCGACTCGTGGACACTCAAGCAATTGTTCTGATACATCTCAGACTTGTCATGAGTTGTATAATGAACAGGAATACTGTAGACGAGTAAATCTCCTACAAGCGTGCACAAAACCGACTTGAACTCACACAAAAGTTAGTATGGGTACTTTAGATTCACCATTCTTCTCTGATTTCTCACCGCGCTATTGCAGCACCACTACATCCGAGTCCTACTACATCCTCAACACTTAGATGGGCCGCCCGAAAATATATGTCAACCCGGAGGAGAAAGTGATGGCGGCTCGCCATTATCGAGCCAGATACTATGCCAAGTATGTTCTTGCAATGCTCACAGCGTGTTCAATCATTCAGATTCTATAATCCAGCAATCGAGTGACAATTAATCGGAACCGTGCTGAAAAACGCAGGAGATCTGAGTTGGTTGATTTGCTGACCGTTCGTATTGCTTACTGAGGGTCCTGTAGAGATACAAATAAACCCCAGGCCATTAAACCCCAGGCCATAGGCGAGCCTTCTTCCAAAAACCCGAAGCTAATACGTCGGTATGTGCTCTTGTGAATACTAGTACTACAAGCTTTTATCAGTTTCACAGTCCCGGGAGGCCAAAGGGCACAAAAAACCATGTTCTAGTTCGGTTGGTCATTCCAGTGTATTTTTGCCACTGATCATAGTACATTACTGACGGAGTTTGTGTTCTTACAGGGCATGTGAGCCGGTAGATTCGGTGTCCAACGTTGAGACATGTCTCAGCGTTATCATTGGACACTCCTCCCGCCAGAAACTACAGGCACTTTGTGAGGGCTTCATCGCTTCAGCGGACTACAAAGATATCTACGACACTCTCTCAGCTATCGAGGAACTCGATGAACGGTTTAAAAAACTAACCTCTGGTATAGAT
The DNA here is from genome assembly GCA_038089555.1 of Chalciporus chontae. Lineage (NCBI taxonomy): Eukaryota > Fungi > Basidiomycota > Agaricomycetes > Boletales > Boletaceae > Chalciporus > Chalciporus chontae. The sequence goes on along the minus strand of JBBPLD010000266.1, from coordinate 9,734 downwards.
CCTCTTCCCGCTAGTACTAGCATTCTCCAAAAGGCTATTCGCACCGTCATCAAAGGATTAGAGGACCTGCTTGTGATTGCGATGGAGGGAACGAATATGAGTGAGTTGATGCATAGGGGCATGTTGCTGTATCAAGTCGCACCCGATATCATATTGTAGAGATCTAGGTACTTCATCAGACGATGTCATGAGCCGGTGCAAGGCTGCATGAAAGGATACCCATTGGCCTACTTTGAGAATATGAATCTTAGATCTACTCACTGATATCTAGTCTCCGAGAAATGATGGCGGGGGGTCTTGGGTGAGTTGCTAGATATTCAAGTTAATTATCTGCACCCCCTCCTTGTTCCATCTTTGACGTGTTTGTTGAATGCACCATGACCTTCAGCTGCATTTATATATCTCACTGGACGAATGTGGTGTTGTGTCCTTCATTCCACCAACACTCTCCAACCTCTCTCGGGCATTTATCGACACCCTTTCTTGTGCTGCACCTCGCCTCGAAAGTAACTCTGTATACGCTCTAGTACTGCTTCCCCGCCACTGCCAAATCCAATACGCGTCTGTCTGTGCTCATACCTCACAGAAAATTAACCCTGTATAAATCCTACCGCGTGCTTCATCAGATCCCATACGCGTCGTCATTATTACGCGTGTATCATCGTTCGTTGTCATTTATCAGACACGTCCGTCTGTGTTCTTATATATCTCACAGAAAAGTAGGCCTATATACGCTTTACTGCGTAACCTACTAGGTACTACGCGCGTCACCATTTATCAAGTTTCAGACGCCGTGTATGCAATGTATGTACTGTTGAGACACTGTTGATGTCGCCTTATCTCCTGACATCTTCCCCCTTCAGTTGTCGTCCATAATCTCAGTACCCCTCTTCAGCAAAGGTACGTCCCTAGTAACTCATGCAGGTATCTTCTCGCCTCTGATATGTGATCATCAGCTTCCTGCCTTTGACACCTATCATGCCTATCCCCCACCAATCCCGGTCACGTGCTTAAACTGAAAACAGTAAGCGTCAATATTTGACTGTATCCCTATGTTAAAACAGAATAGATGCCTGTTGAGTGGACAACAGAGGTGCAAAAGAAATTTCTCCAAGGAGAACTTGTTGGGTTCAAGCGTATCGTTGGACGTAACTATCACAATTTCTGGACAGGACTCTTCAAAGCATGGTTTGAAAGGTGGCCGGAGCGTGAGACCGCTCTTCTTGACGTGCCCACGTCTGCTATCCTGACCGCTGAGCAAACGCTAACGCTCGCCAATGCCGTCAAGGCACGTCAGGATCAGCTTCGACGCTGGATGCATTGGCACGGCGGTGCTGGTGACAAGCGTTCAGCGAACTCCAAGACCACCAAAATCCTGGACGAGCTCATTCGACTGAAGACGCGTGTCAAGAAGTCATGGGAAGTATACTCAAAGATGTACTATCGGACGCGCATCAAGTCTCACATCAGAAAAGGAATGTCGATCACTGAGATCAATCAAAAGATTCAAGAGATGTACGAAAACGAGACGCCCGAAATCAAGGCTGCGGTTAAGAAGACATGCGACGAGGAGAAGGAGCGACAGAAGACGAAGAAAGATAAGGAAGCAGAGGCCGGTCAATCCGACGACCTCATTTCGAGCACCGACGAAGATGAGGGGGAACTTGATCCAGTAACACTTCGCAAGTAAGGAGTTTCACACCCACCTTTGAGTATACTGATCAAATGTCGAGTAGTAACATCCAACAGCTTGGCCCTGCGCTCCAGCGTGTGCTCGACCACTTGGGTCGACAAACTGGTTGGATTTTCAGTTTATTGATGGGTGGTCCTGATTCGCTGGACCCTGAATGCGGGAATCTAATCACCAGGTTCGTCTGATCGTGGTCCGGTATCAGATGAATTACTGAGACGCAATGGTAGTCTACATACGGGTAAGACAAAAGACGGACACGACTTCGCTGAAGTGTACCCGAGGTTTGATAACGAAGTTGTGGAGGCATTTTCAGAGTTCCTAGATCGCGTGTTCAGTAAGTTGATATCAAGGATCTAGCGACAGAATCTCACTGATGGCAATGACATGATAGATTTCAAGGACGATGGTTCCGAGTCAAGTATGGATCCCAAGCGATGCGAGAATGATGCCCAAGTCGGCAGCAATGACGAGACCGGGCTTGTCGACGATAAAACGAGGGAGAGCAATGACCGCGAAGAGAATGGGAATGATGACGAGGAGAATGGGGATGATGATGAGGAGAAGGGAAATGACGAGGAGGAGAAGGAGGGTGACGACAAACAGAACGACGATACCACAGTGAAAAAGGGGATTGAAGTTAGCGAAGGTGGTGTCGACACTGAGGGAGTCAACGGGAATGGAGGTAAAGATCGCCCCGGAGCTCCTACGCACGTCCAGTCACCCGCTACTTATACTTCCTCACCCGCTTCGGATGCAGCTTCTCTCACTTCCGATCTTGCAAGAGCAAGTGCTCTTGCAACACATTACACCCCTCTGGCGTATGGTCTTGCGACACTTCCTGATCCTCATTCACCCACCTTTCCCACCGGTAATCTTGCAACACTTCCCCACGCTCATCCACGCTCCCCTCCCACCGGTAATCTTGCAACACCTCCCCACGCTCATCCACGCTCCCCTCCCACCGGTACTAATCTTGCAACACCGCTTGCCTCACAAACCACTATCCCCTCCCCAGCTCATCTTGCAACATCAACCGGCATGTCAGCCGATCTTGCAACATCTTCCCTGGCCTCTGCATCCGATCCCTTTGGTGGGCTCGCGTCTGGTTCGTTTTCAGACTTCCTCAATAGCAACGACTTTCCTTTCGCGATGTTCAACTCCTGGAATGACCCGTTTCAGGCAGCGTCCCTGACTTCTTCAGGAATGCAAGCCACAATGAACCCATCCAATTACGCGCTACCCACCAACCTGAGCCTCCCGGGATTTAGTCAAGGCCTGTTACCTGCAAACACCAACCCGTCGTGGCAGGGTGTTGTTCAACCTTTTGCACCCATGGGATTCGGAGGAGGATTACCGACTTCGGGTTTCAACATGAACCCACTCGGGCCATTCGGAAGTATGAACTCCAGCACTCAGAATCAGTTCAATTTCCATGGAATGGAGGCAACAGGAGCGTATCCAGCTTGGCAACCGATGAATGTCAGCCACGCTCCGAGTCCCTCGTCACCGGAACTATCAACACCTCGATTGATTGCATCTCCTTCCTCGCCACCTGAACCGCTATCAGACATTACGTCCAGCGCTCACCCGCCTCCTGCCCTCCCTCCAACTCAGCCCGGTGTGATCAATTCTGACCCAAACCGATTCCCAACAGACACTGACGACAATGATACAGCCATTTCCCATGGACGCTCCAAGCGAAAAATAGTCCCTTCTCAGCGAGCAGAACGAGACAACGCAATCGGCAAGGAGAATCACGTCCCCCCTCCAGCCTCTATTGCTACCGAGAATGCGAAAACCAAAGGGAAGAAGAGGGTCAGTGACCCTGACTCGAATGGTGGAAAGTCTACGAAGAAGGGCACTGGTAAGCGTTCAGCTGACCATGCGTCGGTAGTGGTCGCTACCCCAAAGAACAAGTAAGTAGCCACCATCTCTCGTGCGGCCACATTTTGACCTTGGACATAGAAAGCGCAAGGTCGTGGTTGCATAGGTTCATTTGTGACAATGGACTCGTGTTTAAGTCCTCTGTTTTTATTTTTGACATTAACTCATTGACCCGATGTTCGTATATCTTATCCTATCTATGACCCCAATCCAGTTCAAGTCTCCATGTACCGCGAGTTATCTACTATGACAATGAGATTGTTACTAACTCGTATACAATAATATACAACAACTTAACTAAACATGCACATGAAGTCCAGACGGACAGTGGAAGAGAGAGGCTGCAGGTGAGGGCAGATATCAAATTAGCTGCGAAAAAGCAGACTGCCACGGAGCGTATACCATGTTGTTATCATGCAGTGATATCGTGAGGGATCGGACTAGAGTGAACAAGAACGAGTGGAATAATCTAGTGTCAGCATAGTGTCGGGTGCTCGGTAGGAACATGATCTCACCTCAGTCGAGAGAAAAGCGAAGAGGAGGCTTGTCCGGAGAAGGAGACATGTATGGATGTTGTACATATTATAACTAGTAGTGGACGAGCGAGAGTGGAAAGAGAACAGTCGAGAGTGGAAAGGAAACAAACTGAAGGGGTGGATGAGAGTGGAGAGGGAACAGATGAGAGATCAGGATGGGTATGCATACCGTCAAGGAGCCCTTTTATCGTAACGGGGACTGGCCAATTTGCAAGGCCAGTGCATTGCAAGTGAGACCGCTCCTAAGCCGTATTGAACGCAAGCAGGGATGCAAATTATATTGCAAGACAGGGGGTGGGTTTCTTTTGCAAGAGAAGAAGAGGGGAATCGCGGAGCAGTAGGTGTGGGGTGGGTTGAAGAGCGGAAATCGGAGGTGATTTTGCAAGGGCCGGAGGGACAGTAGTATGAGGCTTGCAAGATGACGAAGTGAATTTGGTTTGCAAAACCGGATGGAGGGTACATTATATTGCAAGACAGCGGGTGGGTTCCTTTTGCAAGAGGAGAAGGGGGCAAGGCGGCAGGTGGGTTTGCAACGCATTTTGCAATAGATGATTGATCGTCAATCATCGATTCATCGAATATCTTGCAAACACCCAGAACAATTTGCAAATCCACGCGATAATCCTTCATCACAGTAAATTCTGCAAGATATGTCTATCTATCATTACAGTCGTTTCCTGCAGTAATCTTACACCATGGCCTGGGCAGTGGACCCACTGACGCCCACATTGGGCCCGAGGGATGTCTTCAACAACACCGTCTTGAACACGAGGCTGGTCAACGCTAACTTTCCGATCTTCAAGGTTTTTGCACTGATCATTCATCGCCTTGTCTGTGACTCATCCCTACCTCAATCTAGACATGAGCATGGAAGTCTCGCAGGTACCACCGAAAGACTCGGAGAGTACCTCGATGCCGATATTGACCATATCAACTGGTCAATCCTCCAGGATATATTCTATAGCATGGCTTCCTGGAGACCGTATCGTCACTGGCTCATACGCCGGCATTATGGGGATCTGGAATTCGATGGACGGTACACGTGTGGGTACTTCAATGAATAACGGGGGATATCACAGGTTGGCCATGGTGGCCACTAAGGATGGAAGGATCTTTGCATCTTCCGATTGGGAGAAAAGTGTGGCAGAATGGAGCGTGGATACGCAGAAAATAGTGGAGAGGAAGAAAGTTGATCCCTATGGTCGTGTTTTCAAGATGGCATTGTCCCCACAACAAGAGCTCCTCGCCACCTGTCACAACGAGCATATTGTCTTCTGGGAAATCGTGGCGTCTATGCAAGTCAAACATGTCATCCCATTCGACAGGGCCAGACGAGAGTCAGTGGATTACAGGGCAGCACCATGTTTCTCTCCGGATAGCAGGCGATGCGCAGTATCCACCCAGTTCGGATGCATTGTTCTCGACATAGAAACCGGAGAGAGTATCCTTACGATAGACAGGATGGAGGAAACGTTCCACGACTCTATCATATGGTCACTTGATGGAGCTCGACTTTTCTTTGGCTACACGACCGAGTTGGAGAACGTGACGTCTAAAATCCGTTGTTTCAGATCTGACACGGGCGAGCCCGATGGCGAACCATGGATTGCGAACGAAGATGGTGTCTTTCTACGTCTGTGCCTCTCACCTGATGGCAAGTGCCTCGCAAGTGTCGGTCAAAAGACCATACGCTTTTGGGATGCGGAATCTTGGAACCTTCTCGGAAAGCCGATCACTTATAAAGAAACCAGTGCCATACATTCAATGGCATTCTCGCCTTCGGGTGAGTTCCTTGCATCGGGCGATACGACAGGAAGACTCTACATCTGGCGTGTCCCCTCGCGGAATGACGATGATCGAGAGATACTACCGTTTGCCGTTCATTATCGGTTCCTTAACTCACATCAATACTGTAGGCCCTGCATCGCCTCCTTGACGTGCGTTCCAGCGCTCGCTATACTTGCTGTTTCTGACCCCCCATGTGTATAGATGTCAGCGGTGGTCTCGCCTGACCCCAGCGGTCCTTCAACTATCCCGAACCTTGATTTCTTTGATGTGAGTTTCGATACCATCCATGTCTCCTGTCCGACCTCCCGCTGACGATCATTAGATCACCGAACCACGACCGGACCTTCCAGATTGCGTGCAAGCGAGAAATAACCTCTCCCGCGGCAGTCCCCTCGTGCAGCGGCAAGATTCAGCATTCGCTTGGCAGTGGTGGAAGAGACTCCCTCGCTTCGTATTCAAACGAGTGCACCCAGTGTATCCAGGACCCGCACCGCCAGTAAGCCAATCCCGTTCCCGCTCGTCACGAGTTCCTCAAGTTTTTCTCTCGAACAGCGTATGTACGTCGCGTCAAGGGACAGCGTGAACGATGACAGTGTACACTCACGTACTCGGACGATGTCCGCTGCACCCGGAGAAGATCCACTGTTCACGACGATCGTGGAATATGTTTCGGGAGAGGAGAGCAGTGCTGGTTCGAGGGATGCTCCCGCAGCTGACGTTGATGTTGGGCGAATTGGATGTTGTGGTCTGTTCACTCGCTGACAGCCTGGAGGGACCGCAGCTCGGGGGCGACAAGATGTTCCTCAGGCTTTGCGCGGTACTCGTCCACTTGACTCCGGCAACGCATCCATCCCCTTACCCTCCTCCATGCCCACTGTACCACAGGACATTCTGGAGCTCCCTGCGGTATGAATGACAAATACACCGAATTCATGATATGACTGCCCTTTGCCAGCTACCGTGTATTATAGACAGAATGTGACAAGCACAGTGGCTTACCACTCACAGCATGCCGGGGTCAAGTCGAAGAATCCGCCACTCCGAGTGTAAGGTAAGTGATGTCTGATATCCTATGGTGAGTACACGCATGTTCGTAGCACCCTTTCGTGAGGCGGTGTTGACTAGAACATGTTTGTACTCGGTGTCGCGAGCAGATAAAGCTCGAGGGCTGCAATGACTTTGCCTGGTCTGCGGAAATCGTCAGAAACCGGGAACTCGGGAGTATATCATGTACACGCACTTCGTGAACCGACGGAGCTGTCGGCCCCAGCCCCCTTCTTTACCCCCGCATTCGCAGCCTCCAGAACGCTCAACGTTGTCACATTACCAAACTCCCTAAACTCAAAGGGGAGCAGCGAAAGGAACCGTCGTCTGAAATCTAACATATTTTCCACGTTGTAAGCATTCCATGAATCCTCATCGTTCGACTTACCCTTAGCGAACTCGCTCAGCTATTCAAGATCACCGTCCACCGAGCTGTTCAGCCCCCGAATCATCACGCACGTATGCTCGCCCGTAAGCTACGACTGAGTTTGCCGAAGGTATAGGGGCACGAATCCCGCACGTTTCCAGAACCTGTTCGACGACGACTATCAGAGCCGGAACGACCACCAAGGAGAATTGGAAGATAATCTGGGGATACCGTACCTCAGTAATTGAGGCGTCAATCCATTGGACACGTCTAGATAATCCAGGTTCTCCGGTTTCCTCTCCGAAAGGTGCTGGAGCAACGGGGGCATCGAAGTGGCCAGTTTGAAGATCTGTATTCTGCAGAATAATGTGTCAGCCGAGTAGAGGCTGGGGTGCAACGATCGACGGTACTTGGGATGGAGTACGGGGAACATGCTTACAGGATCGACCACCGAAGCGTCGGGATAAGATGGCTCGTCAGAGTCAATATTTTCGGACACATGGAAATGTTCCCCGCTATAGAACGAGTTGAGAGATTTGAGTGCTCGTGTACCATACCCCATCTAGATTGCACGGTATGTTTACGAACATGAGCAGGAAGAATCAGATCATAGGCACTGAATCTAACTATCCGAGCGCCACTTAACATCCCAAACTTGCTTTCCTGGAACTGCTGAACCACGATCCAGTGGAGAATATCACCCCCCGACCTCAAACCTCTACTCAAACCCTCCATCATGGGGGCTTTGCTGATGTTAACTTCCAAGGCCACCTGAAGTACAACGAGTGGCTCGGGGAGATGACCTTGAGGGGTGGAAGGAGGACGAAGAGGTGGTGCGCGGGAGCATCCGACATGAGCTGGAGGTCGTTGGGTTGGTTTTTGTAATGGGAAGCGACGTAAAGCGCCATCATCCGTTGTAGGAATATCTCGGAAGCGGGATGATAACTGAACAACGTATCCCGTGAGACGTAGTATAGCTCACATGTCGATGGATGTGGACATCCCTGAGCGGAACCGACGGCTGATTCGGGTGAAATCGTGGCATCCAGACAAAGGACGCTGTTCAGCCATTTCTCGATCTTGTCGCCGGAACCATAACGGATCGGTGTCTCGAGTTTTATTTCGCGTAGTGTACGCGTTTTGGGAGTATTGGAGTGTCCTGTACCGGGTTTTCGGGAAGTAGAAACAGTCGCAGCAGGTGCATCGGTGAGATCTTTGGTGAGTGAAGGGCGAGTGCTCTCCCGGAGCTGCTGAATGAGTTTCAGGGAGAGAGAACGACCGGTGCCTTCGTATCCATTGATCGTCGACGCCATGAACACCAGGTAAGGGCCGAGAAGGTTGCGTACGAGGGGAAGAGGGATGGCAGCGGCTTCATCGATGATAACGAGCTCCGCTTGACCGAGAACATGAGCATCCTCCGGTTGAATGTACTGTTAAGACATCAGAACAATGGAATAATGAGCGCGCAAAAGACCGACTTGGTTGGTCTGGCGATGCTGGCGGAAGATGTTGACTCGAGCGATAGCTTTGTTGAAGTCAGGGTTTGTGCTCTGCGCGATGTCGTAATCAAGATGCTCTCCATAACTCAGAACATCCAGGTCTTTGAATATGAATTCAAAAAGTGTCTTCAGGTTCTCCGGGCTGGGACTCGTTACGAATATGTTAGAATAGCCACGCGCAAGCGCAGCTGCAATCCCAGACTTGCCGCGCCCACGGGCGGCAGTAAACGTGACAGTGGAGGCGAGTGTTTTCTCGGATATTTGCTTCGACGAAAGTGAGGGGTTGGGCTTGATCGATGGTTTTCGCGAGCTTGACGAGTTCGCCGACGGGCTTGGTCTCGGCTGGGCTATCTTTCATAGTCTGGTGACCAGCCCGTCTATGAGGCAAGCCGTCGATAGACGGTCTGGTAAAATCCGTGAAAATCTTGGAGGCAGCGCGGATTCCCAGCGTCATGTGAGCAGACAAGCCTTTTTTGGACTTGTCCGAGACCACGTGCAAACGATAAGTACTTGTCGGTTAAGTTAAGTGCTGCATTGTACCTTGTCTCATCTCTCTCTCGACACTCCGTAATCAACACGATCTACGGGAACCATGGAGGGTACATCGCAACGTCTATCGCCAGACGAACGCATTCAACCTGCGTTAGATATTCTTCGCGACGGTCGAATCTCTGTTCTCGACTTCATGATCAAGATTTTTGATCCTCACGAACCCGCGTATGCAGCACATCGCGACCGCTTGTATACCCTTCCGAAAGCCCAAACGACAGGGAAAGTTGTGAAGCTTCTAGACCTTATTTACGACGACAAACGAGGCCGGGAGCAAATCACACAATGGATGGAACCCCATGCTGTCGAGCTCGTGACGAAGAAGGTTTATCAGGAGATGGATTCAGTGAAAGTAGCATTGCGGCAGACCGTCG
>JBBPLD010000265.1:0-16302 GCA_038089555.1 Chalciporus chontae | reverse complement strand
CAGCTTAGTTCACTTGGTTTTTCCTCAGAACCAACCGTCCTATCTCAGTGCCTCCTTCTTCATTTCTCCCTCACTCGCTAGTGAAAGTGTAGACCTGATCCTTAATTGGTTTTGGGTTGTTTCAACGTGTCTGCAGTGATGGCCCAAGGATACGAGTACCATATGGACCGCGAACGAAATGCAATCTACATGAATCAAGTCCGGGATTGCCAACGACTCATGCTCTTCCGAATTGTCAATGCTATCAATCGGGAGCAGGAACTGGCAGCACCCATGGTGATCGCATATCTAATGGGCTGGGGTGACACGATCAGGTCTCACCATTACTCAAATGTTTACTGGTCTGCCTTCGTTCGTCATCTTTTGTCTGCCTTCCCTGAATTGCGAACGCAAAACGGGGACACAGACATACGACCATGCGAAGATATGGAAGAACTTTCTCGGGTAAGCAGTGACTCTAAACTGATCTCAATTAACTGCTCAAAGGTACAAACAGGTAGAGGCAAGTGCGAACGAACACAAACCCGCCAGTGGCAGCGCATGTGTGAATGTAAGCGAGTTCGTGATCAAGAGAGAGAAGCGGCTCACTGTTATTTACATGCACAGGATACCGACAGGGAAACTGTCACGCTAAATGTAGTACGGGATGGGACAGTTCAAATCCAATGTCAAGTCACTGATTACGCATGCGGAGGGGATTAGTGTTTAAAAGTCCAGTTACATAACTGGAAAAAAACCGAAACTTAACTTAACTGGAGCGAAATATAACTGAAACCTGGTGAAAAATTGTAACTGGTTACGTCCGGTTTCAGTTACAGTTTTGTCACTTCCAAAATTTTACAAAACTGTACACAAACTGGTTATAACTGGTTATAAATAATAACCTATATATGGTCATCTACCACTATTTTTTCTGATTGTTTACAAATTTTTCCGACTTTATTTGACTTTCTTTCTCAATATTGAAGTAAATTGATGAAATGACTGATTGAAACACACTCTACTCAAATACACATGTTAATTTGCACTGCTGAGATTATATATTTGCTTGTATTTTACTTAACTTGACCTCCATTTCAATGCTATATCCACCAAAACATATGATAATCATGGTAATATAATAAAATGAGCATATCTTCTCAAGGACTGAACCAAATCACATGATCCAGGGGTCATTTTAAAGCTAAGAATCAGGGCTTTCTAATATTTGTCTAGTTATTACAAAAAACCGGTCACAAACTGGTCACAAACTGGACCATAACTGATATGACAGTTATGTAGAGTTTCAGTTCAGTTAAACTGATTTTGCCGAAATTGATAACCAGTTACAGTTACAGTTTTGTCAAAAGAGGTATAAAAACTTAACTTAACTGGACTTTTAAACACTAGAGGGGATGCACTGACGGACTCCAACCCGCTGCTTTTCTTCAGTGACACATACGAAACAAATTGGTCTCAAAATGGGGTGCAGCCTAACGAGCCCAACGGCATCCAGAGAGGTCGTCCCCCGCACCAGCGTGTACCATATTTACAGACGCACCCGCGATCTCAGACTCGGTTGCGAATTGTGCGTCCCGTGGGGCACAACAACTTGCCAAATTTCATAGGACAGTGGTTCCCACGAGACGACATCCCAGAGCGATACACGTTCTATTGTGCATGCATGTTGATGCTCCTCAAACCTTAGAGAGAAGTGACAACTGACTTGAAGGAACCAGGAGAGACGTGGTCACAAGCATTTGAACGTCTTCAACTGGGTTTGTCGACAGCGGAACAGAGTAGCCTCAGCAACATTCAATATTTCTATCAATGTGAGCAAGCAGCGCAGCACGAGCAACTTCCACAACACGATGTTGAGCAAGAAGAAGAGGATATCTCTATGGATGGACCGAGCGTCGAAGATGATGACCAAACAAACTTCGATTCGTCAAAGGTACCCAGAATTACGCAAGAGGACATCCACGGACTACTCGCCATCGAAACCGCAAAGGCTGCGCATATCTTTCCTGCAGACGAGTCCTTGCCGCTCAACAATAAGAACATGCCTCATCCACGATGCGCAGAAGTTCATGACTTCGATCGGTTGACCAAGTGGAAGGCACAGATGTCAGAGAAAGCACAACATAGATGGGTGGATGAAGAACCAAGTGACGACCACACATCTGCAGACGTCATACCTGCAATGGCTGGTGATGTGACGGACGTACACAGCGGTGTTGAGCACCTCATCCGCACAGAGCATGCTCTAAGCGCTGTGGAACCAGAACTGCTCAACATCGACCAGAGACGCGCCTACGACATCATCACGTGGCATCTCGATCGGACCCTCATGGAACAGCAACCACCTCCGCTGCGTATGATCATCTGCGGAGAAGGAGGAACTGGCAAATCTAAAGTCATTCAGTGCTGCACAGAGTATTTCCGAGACAAAGGAGTAGAGAAAAAATTGATGAAATCTGCATATACCGGTATTGCAGCGTCACTCATAGAAGGGATGACGTGCCACGCAGCCGCCATGATTTCCCGTAACAAACGGTCGATGAGTGCCGTGGTAAAGACGAAGTTGCAGTGCTTGTGGCGACTGGTTGAATACCTCGTCATCGACGAGTTTTCGATGATTGGAAAGACATTCCTATCAAAACTATCGTGCAATATCAGCATTGGCAAGTCAGGTTCGAATTTGCCATCACAGTCGGACTCTTCATTCGGTGGCATCTCTGTTATCCTAGCTGGAGACCATCATCAATTTTCCCCTGTCGCCTGTTCTTCCCGAGAAGCACTGTACGTTCCAAGCAACTCCGAACAGGATTCAACCTTATGCCTTGTTGGTCATACAATATACGAGGAGTTCGTCACTGTAGTCACCCTCAGACAACAGATGAGGGTGACTGATCCAGTATGGCTCGATTTCCTCGAGCACTTGCGCGTCGGCCAAGTGCTACCCCAACACCTTGCAATGCTCCGAGGTCTTATAATAGGCAATCAGGAGTGTCCCACGACAGACCTGTCTACCACACCATGGAAGGAGACAGTACTCATCACCCCACGACATGGTGTTCGCAATCAGTGGAATGAATCAGCAGTTCGAAAGCACTGCAGAGACAAGCAAGAACCATTGATCGTAGGACGTGCAAAGGACTGTATCAACAACCGTGCTCCCACTGGAGCCGAAGAAGAAGTGATTCGTCAAACAACTTCAAAACGGGCAGGCACGACAACTACCATTCATCCCGACTTCGTTTACCTAGCTGTTGAACTGCAGGTGTTGGTGACATGCAACCTTGACACAGACAAAGACATCGCGAATGGAACAAAAGCCACGATCGTTGACATCGTCCTCCAACCCCATTTGTGCTTGCAACAACAGCCGAATGGCCTGTACAATTTGGCCACCCCGCCTCTTTACATTCTCGTCAAGTTGCACCGAACGCGTGCACTCCCATTGGACGGACTAGAAGTGGGCGTTGTACCCATCGAGCCTGTGACCACAAGTTTTTGTATCACCACAAGCCAGCATGGGAAAAGCAAAACGCAGACGGTCAAACGCACCCAGCTACCTATTACCCCCGCATATGCATGCACAAACTATCGATCGCAAGAACAAACCATCCCGGCAGCCATCGTCGATGTAGCAACTCCACCAACAGGAGGCCTTAACCTTTTTAATTTGTACGTGGCGCTGTCCCGTAGCGCAGGAAGGGAAACAATTCGTCTTCTACGAGACTTCGAAGATAGATTTTTTACTGCTCACCATAATCTAGACCTCATAGACGAAGATGATTGGCAGAGGCGACTGCACGAGAAAACAATACAGTGGTGGAAGAAGTTGGATGGCGATAATACAACATGAGATGTGACACATCTGTACACATGTGTATTGCCTCTGTACTCAAACATTTACGACACGAAGCTCTTGGGATTGAACTTTGAGAACATCCAAACTTCTGAACGTGTCTGAACATTTCTGAACATGTCCGAACGTGTCTGAGCATCAGAGCACGTTTCCGAAGAGAAAGAGAGATGGGCAACACATTCCCGAGCCTCGGGTATCTGTCCCAAAGCTCATCACGATGCACATTGGTTGCGTCATCTCGAGCTACTTGATGTGGGTGGTCACACCGCTGACCCACGGGCGGTCAATGAGGAGACTTTGCTCGACTTCTTGTTCGAGGCCATGTTTGATTGGCCCTCCCTGCTGTCAAGGATCATCAACTGCCGAGCGTGAACTTTCGCCGCATCTGGGACTCTCCTTACATTATCTCGATGTACTTGACGTGAGTCGTGATGCTGGCCCCGGGGCAGTCAATGAAGGAGACCTTGCTTCACATCTTGTTCGATGCCACGTTTGATTGGCCCTTCCTGCCGTCATGCATCATCAAGTCCCGAGCGTCGACTTTCACCACATCTGGGACTCTCCTCACATTAGCTCAGAAAGGCCTGAGCGAAACACGGAACATGACCAATTTTTGCCTATTCGAACACACGTGACTAAAGGTCATCACGCGGGAAACGACAAGTGGAACAATTCCAGTCGATAACTCTACAGTTCTGCTTCGCCCAGCGAGACGTGGCTCTTGGATCATCGCTAAATTTGGTCGGTATAAGTACTCGGCGAGAAGTTTGTCAACAAACGTAAGACCGTCGGGGAGAATTTTGGGGATATATTCCACGGCGAGGGGATGTACTGGGTTGGTAGGGTTTTCTTTTGCGTGAAATAATGGGATAACGACATGGAAGTGGAAGAGGTGTTCGGATATAATGGTGTAATAGCCGTGATGAGTTCTTCGACGAGACTCTTGTCTGAGCTAGAGAGCCAGAGCTTATTGAAAACCCTTCGTTGCAGAAGTATGATTGGAGTAGAATAAACGCCGATGTCGAAGTGGGAGCTTAGCACGACCGTGGACTCCTTCGAGACATCGTCTGCCTGCATAACTACTCCATCTGGCAGCTCAACAGTGCTGCTCTCCACGATCTTGTTGAGAGTACTCAAAAGTAGAGTATCGACTACTGGTGAACTTACCTAGACGGTGACTTAAACTGTGAACGTTGTAGTTTGAGTGAAAGATCGATTAGAGCTCAGACGAGCTGAGTCTGAATGTTATATACATGTAGCGTGAGAATTAACTACTATACTAAGCGTATACGCTACATTCAACAGATCTTTCGCGACTCGGGATGATACATTTCAGGTTTTGAGAATGCGGGGCAGTGTTCTCTGGGATATTTGTTCCCATGATCCACCGTCGCGTCGACCGGAGAGGAACAAATGTAGTTGTTGAAACGTGCTGTAAACAGAGAAAATATTGAGGCATGTGAATGCAAAACTGAATCTGAACATACACGTCAATCAACGAAGACCGCTGTGAAGGCTCTCCGGACATGCTGATAGTCAGTGGCACGCCTTGACCGCGACTCTCTTCCAGTTCAAGGCGGCATAGCAGAGATGACTGCTTTGAACGTCGATGAGGACGAGAGGCGAGATCTTGGCGATTGCCTGCAATGGCGAGACGTAGCTGTTCCACAGCTCTGTAGGACGAGATCAGTTAGCAGCTTCGAAATGTGCACAGGAATGCTCACCACGCATTTTCGGGTCACTGGATTGTTCGATGAGGGAAGCCATTTTTCCGAATGCCTCGATGGCTTCGTCGTATGTTTCGCGCCATGGAGGGCAACATATTAGCATTCGTGGGCCAAGTGGTTGGAGGGGTCTATCTCAATTGCCTGCCTACACGTTGTGAGGACCATACACTTCATGGAGGAGGATAAAGCTACCTCGTACGCATCGGTGAGTGCGTCAACCCACAATCTCAGGGCTGCCCTGGCCTTGCTGCAGTTGATAAGCAGATTCACGGGATTCGTTGGATTGAGCGAGAGTGCGGTGTTGTACTGCTTGAACACATCCTTGTGATTCACGGAGTCGATGGCTGCATCACCAAGACTTTCGAGCGACGCAGCACACTTGGTCGTGAAGTTTAACGGAGAACATTGTTGCCGAGTACTAATGACTCGAAACGCACCTGCAACCCAGTCCGTAGGTACATATTCAGAAGAGCTTCTGCAGCTTCTTTCACATGTCCCTCTGCATGGAGGGAGAATGAAGTCCACGCAATTGAAAGTTTGAAATAAGTCTAGGTCAATGGAACTCATTTGGCGACCCAGCGTAGACCCTCAGTGTGAATGGGATGACCCCAAATGAAAATTGGGGCGCTGGGTAGGTCCTTCAGTCCAGTTGGAAAACCCCAGCTAAAAATCCAGAGCCTAGCCATGAGCCATGAGCCATAGATGGACTGAAGGAGTTTGGAGGAATGTGTACTCAAACGTCTACGACACGAAGCTTTCTGCCTTGGATTCTTTGATTCGCTGCGCGACACCCTGTTGCCAGTAGCCGAACACACGTGACTCTACAGGTCACGTGGGAAACGAAAAGTGGAACAATTCCAGTCGACAATAGACCTTGCAAGCAAGGTAAATTCATGCGAAGCTACACAGTGCTGTGCAATGCTGTGCAGCCTGCTACAGCCACCACAGCGACACAGAAAGGTCCCCCTCTGACTTTAATAACTCTTTGTGTACATTTCTTGAACACATCACTACTTATGTTACCCTACACTTTGAGTGCATATCAACTATGCTCTTGTAATACACTTTTGTTAGTAGATGATATACATCTGTTGGTCTATATTTTGAACACTTTATATTCCCGCTACGATAGTAGTGGGTCTTATAGCGTGCTAAATTTGTGCACTAAAATTGTGTTTTTGCAGACGTTTTGATCCTTGGCACTTACATAACTTCTTAGTCATTGTTTCCTTGCAATTAGTCAGCACTCCTTTCAACTTGTTTCTTGTTCTTCGTTTCGGTCGTGTTTGGCGATCAGTTCAAGTCAAATGGTTGAAGGTCTGTTTCTCCGTTGCTGAAATGCTATCGTGCAGATAGCTCTACATAGGTTTTTTCGATGGATCGGCCTGTTCGTGTCGTGTTTGACTCTACGTTGTTGCGTAGTCGTGTTGGTCACGCAACCCTTTCTCGTCGTGCAGTGCTTATCACATGTTATTAGGGAACAAAATTCATGTCAGATATTTTTCCAGAATACCATGATTGCCATGCTTATGGTGTTGATATTGCAGTCGGTATGGACTGGATCGGAAGCTACTGCGCTGTTATGTGTGATTTTGCAAAGAGCTCACCCAATGTTGATCATCGTGTTGCGTATGAGAGTATTGAGATGGACGTAGACTCCAAGTCTGACATGGTGTCTAGTGAAGTGAGCAATTACATGTATTCCCTGTTTATGGGTGATTATCACGAGTGTTTGTTTACCATGCCTGATTATCTATTATTTGAGGAGAGTCGTGGGCATATGGTTTCATGGGATGCTGGACCGGACGCTGTCCGAGAAAGATTGATTGTCCACCTTTTGTGTGCTTGCGCAGAAAGTGGTGAGGGTTCATCCTGTGAATCGTTTCGAGTGGCGCATTGTAACGATGTTGCGGTTGATCCGACGAGGGACGTTGTCAGTCAACTATGTGCGTCTAGTAAGGATACTATGCCGATCTCGCGTTTGGAACAGATTTGTGTCGCGTTGCAAGTTGTGGATGGTTCAATCGATTTTCAACGATCAGAGCTCATTGAACGTCTTCACGCGTTCTTCGTTGGTGAGGGTACGGCGTCGCGATCTGTTAATGTTGAAATGGATGTTTGTCCGTCGTTGGATGAATCGAGATCTACATTGGAAAAATTGTTTGGGCGAGAGATGGACGATGGGCTTGTAAGTTTGAGTGTGATTCATGTTTCAGATGATGTCGTTGAAAACTTATCGATACATCATGGATTGCAGAATATACGTTTACCTCCGCTCCATAGAAGAGAAGCTCTTATTTTTTATTTGCTGAGTGGTGGGTGTATCGGTGAATGTTCAGTGGGAGTTGGGTGTGTACAAATTGCTGCAGGTTTCGATACTGCTGCTGATATGACATCGTTCATTGTCGGTGTTTTGGAGGAAGACGGAATGCGCACCTTAAGCAAATCAGACTTATTTTTTATTGCTTCCAGCATTGGTTTGCAATCAGTTTTTGGATGTCGAGAAGGGTCGAAGCACGTTGTAGAGGCACTTCGAACATACACTGCTCATTGAACCTCACTTTGTGGTCAGGATGCCAATGATGATGTCTTTGCGTACATCAATTCATTGCCGCGGGCTTCTCTTGCCGGTCTTGCATGTATGCATGGATTGGCATGTGGCGAAAAAAAGAAAGATTTGAAAACGGACATTTTAAGTCACATCTCGTCTGGAAACTGTTTGAACAGTCTTAGTGAACACAGCATTGGTTGCACTGATGTTCGAAACCGACATGCTTCCGTTGTCAGAAAGGCAGGTGCTGATGTCGATGACCTTCAGATTGCTGTTCTTGAGGCTATTATTCCTTCTGTTCATCGAAAGGCAATCCTTTCTTTGTTGGACCTACATTCTGTTTCGTACGACCCTGAGTTTTCGCTCAGACGACTTCGTACATGTCTGAAACACTTCGTTCGGATGAAGATGAAAGGCAAGGAAGTCCGTGGTACGATTGTTGAGCAGGAGGAAGTCGGGTCAAACAGATCAGGTTCAGAATGGCCTTCGCTACTAAGCACGGATGAGAAAGATCACTTGCTGCGTTCGTTTCGACACGTTACATCAAATGAGGGCCTCGCCACATTTGTGTGTGCTTCGTGTGCAGCTGAGAACACTGTTCAAGATTGCAGTTTGGTTCGTAAACGGGAAGTTGATTTGGAGCTGTTAAAACGTCCGGACAAACGTACGAAGGATGGAGTGATTGTGGATGCTTCGTGGACGAACGGTATTCCGTCGGGGGAAAGCTTTGGAAATCTAGACAACGTATTTCCAGACGTCTTGTTAGACTATTTCGGAGTTCTGTATGATGAGGATGATCTTGTGTTGCAACTTTATAGTGATTGTTATAGTCAATTAATTCATGGCAAGGTTCCGGCGGTATCTTTGGCCAATCACAACATGGTCGGTGATGTCCCTAGCGAGTTGCAGGGTGTGACTTCGGTGGAAGAAGCAATGATCGGTCGTTGTCGTGCTAAAGCATGGATTGTACAGTTGCATGAACATAAGGATGGCGAGTCTTTGCTGAACAGTCAACGAGCTTTGAAAGGTCACGTCATCGTATTTCCTCAAAGTCCTGATGGTTTGTTAGATGTGCTTCTACCGTCCTTGGCGGATGTAGCTACCTATGTGTGTGTGTTGTTTGTAGGTTCGAAACCGCCTACTGCAGACTTCTTGAGTCAATATGCGAAGCCATTGGTGGTACAAAAAGAAAAAATTCGACGGGCGTTACTTTGGTTAAAACACCATAACTCCTTGTACCATGATGTTCGTATTGACGATGCTGTGATAAAGCAGCTACGTGACGAACAAGTTCTACCCGTTCATGTAGAACATGTCTCGGACAGCACTATGGCTGAGAACTTGACATCGCGATATGATGGAGTTCGAGAACTACACGATGACACGGCAGTGTCAGCGAACTCGGACTCGTCGTTTGAGAGTGTCGTTGTGTCTGATGTGGACTAGTGCAGCAGCTTTAAAGACCAGAAGATTGCAGCGCTTCAGCATATGCGAACTAAAGGTGGTGGATACATCAGTATCCCTCATGGTGTACGAGCTGAGAACGAGTTCAACAGTCCGTTGTTGCTCCCTTCTATCTATCCTTGTCTGTTTCTGTATGGGTTAGGTGGAACTGAACATCATAAACGGCAGACATGGCTTTCGATGCAACGACAGGTTAAGCACTTACTAAGTCTTCATGACAAGCGTTTTCAAGAGCATCATTCATTTATATTTACGACATTTAACATGTTGCAGCGACGGACGGCTTTGCTTCATAGTGCTTTAAAAGTAAAACGGGAATCATTTCAGCAATCAGCTGAATGTTTCTTGCAAATTTCGCCTATGACTGTACACGCTATTGTGGAACACGTGGCTTCTGGGGATACTCACACTGTATTCACTCCCGATGAGCTTCGGGTAAAAGATCTGCTACAGAAAGTAAATAGTGTCACGAGGCATGTCGATGGTTCAGCGGCTGCGAAGACCGCGATGCGAAATGAAATTCGTGGATTGATGATTGACCTCGGCTGCCCGAGTTTCTACATTACTATTAACCCCGCGGATGTGTACAACCCCATTGTCAAATTCATGGCCGGCAACAAGGTTCCTCTTGATAAATTTGACGCAGATCTTGTGCCAAAATATTGGGAACAATCGAAATTGATTGCTAAGAATCCTGTATTAGGTGCCAAATTTTTTGATAAGATCATGAATTCTTTTATCGAGCAGTTACTGGGGTGGGACGTGAAACAGGGTGTCAGAACGATAGGTGTGTTAGGAAAGCTTAAAGGATGCTATGGATGTGTCGAGGCACAAGGAAGGGGCAGTCTTCACTGCCACATGCTGGTATGGTTGCATGGAGTATGAATCCTGACGAAATCCGTGATCGTATCTTTCGCCAAAAGGACACTGCATTCGGTACACAGCTATTATCTTATTTAGATGACGCAATTAGCAATTCCGTACCTGATGAACCGGAGGACGATATTCAAGTACCATCGACAGATTTTCATCCGTGTTCAGTTCCTAGCATTTCGACTCGCAACGACTCTGATCCCATTGTGATCTTAACTTCTCGTCAGAAAGATTTGCACAACCTCGTGAAGGCTTGTCAAATGCATACCCATACCCATACTTGCTATAAGTATTGGAAGGGGCCTCCGAATGCTAAGGAATGTCGTTTCAATCTGGATGAGTCGCAGTTTCGCGCCGGAGCTGTTTTGACACGGAAAGAGAAGAAATTTGTTTACGCTGTCTTGATGGACTTGTTAACAATTTCAATGCAACAATCCTGGAAGCTATTAGATGCAACATGGACATTAAGTTCATTGGTTCGGGTTCTGCAGCAAAGGCAGTCTTGCATTACATCACTGACTACATAACTAAATCACAACTAAAGACTCATGTAGCATATGCTGCATTAAATCTGGCGGTTTGCAAGCTGAACAAGGTGGACCATGACGATGATGACATGCGTCTCCGTGCTAAGCGCTTGTTACAAAAATGCGCATATAGTCTATTATCTCGTCAAGAGCTATCAGGTCAACAAGTCGCATCTTACTTAATGGGCTATAGAGACCATTACACAAGTCACGAATATTTACCACTTTACTGGACTTCGTTTGAGCGCGATGTTGAAAATTTGGATCCGAGTCCAGAATGTTACCCTTCACACGATCAGATTGGAACTTCCACTGGAACAGAAATTAATATTCAATCCGAAACCGAATGTGTTCAACACGAACCAGATGAAACAGGAGCTGCGGAAGCGGACTATGTTGTCTCGGATGACATTGAAACACTTAACATGAATGAGCCCCCACAAGATGAGGTACTTATTGGTGTAGATACAAACGAAATGCTGATAATGAAAGGAAACCTCGTCACGGACTACGTTTATCGTGGTGAGTTGTTCGCTCAACTTACTGTACGGGATTTTGTGTCTTGTGTGCGCAAAACTCGAAAGCGTTCTGTGAATGAATATGAACTTGAAGAGGGTAGCGACGTAGATGATCTCCCCGTAGACGAAGAACTTCCAGACGACGAACCTGTTGTCCAAATACCATTACATGATCTTCTACGTAGCGAAGAAAGGAAGCGCCCGAAATGCGAGTTGCTCACTACACATCCAGAAGCACTAACACATCAGTTGATCCTGAAACCTCCGAGAAAGCGATGTGTGCCCGTACCTCTCGGACCTTCACTCCCACGTCGCGATCAAGAACGAATGAAAGCCAAATATAGTCGACTTATGTTGATCCTGTTTAAGCCTTGGAGATCTATTCGAGACCTTAGAAATGAGGGTCAATCATGGGAAGACGCATTTACGGAATATAACTTGACAATTCCCATTTTATCAAAGCGAAGGATGGACAACATACAACTTCTGCATGAGTGTCGAGATAGCCGAAATGATCATTTCAACCAGCAGCGAGCTCGAGTAAGCCATAGAGATACACAGGTGCCTGGCACTAACGTAGTTGAAGAGGTGGACCAGCACGAGGATGTGTTCACTCCAGAAGACGAAGACATAGAGGCTGCTATATTGCAGCACCTGCAGTCAATCGATGCCTCACGTTCGACTACGGTGATGAATGGAATTGACAAAGCCGTTTGCTGCGTAAATGCTCTGGAAGAAGCAGGTCTGTTCGAAAAATTGAACCAATTGAATCGCGATCGTTTGAACAGTCAGGCTAGTGAACAAAGTAATCAGTCGTCAACTGACACATGTACACAGTGTACACACACTGAAACTGATGAAACAATGTGGAAAGACGAGTATAATCGCTGTCGAGAGCAAATCAAAACGACTGCTCGTGATAGCACAAACACAGACGAACAACACTTGCATGAATCATTGCCATCTGAACCCTCGATCCAACTAACAGATGACCATGGTCAGGTTATATCTCCAACAGTGCAGCCATTCGCCTTGTTGAATGAGAACGAAAGAACAATTAAACCTTCGATTGATGACGTTTGCACGCGCTTCACGTTGAACGTCAAGCAATGTCGCGCCTTTAAAATTATTGCGCAACACTGTGAGGATGGTATAAGTGATCCACTTCGCATGGTCATCGGAGATGCTGGCGGCACTGGCAAAACAAGAGTTATTCAAGCATTATCATATTTCTTTGACGAGCACGGTCACGGTCGACGACTTCGTATGACCTCCTATACAGGTGTGGCTGCACAGAACATCAACGGAATGACGTTACACACCGCCTTACAACTTGCTTACGGCAAACGGTCATTCAAGGTTATGAATGAACTCGTCGCCATGTGGCAAGGAGTCGACTACCTCTTCATAGATGAAGTGTCCATGATTGGCTGTATTTTCCTCGCCCAAATTAGTGAGGCGTTGTCTATCGCCAAGGGAAATACTCACGCGTTTGGTGAAATCAATGTCATTTTTGCTGGCGATTTCGCACAACTTCCCCCTGTTGGGCAAGTACTGAAACGACTCAACTCAATTAAGAGCTAAGACTTACACTAGACAATTCAGAGCCCGGTCTTAGCAAGGAGGTTTGAGAGAGGAAACTCCAGGAGAACAAGACTGGGGTTACCAGCCTTGGTCGACCTGGTTTATATAGCACAAGAGTTGTGTGTACATGTTTGTATCTACCGTGAGTCATAGTGACTACTAGCCAATAGCAAAACGAACATGTTAAGGATGAGTAATGCGCAGTCGCTATGAGTCATGAGAAGTCATAAGTATGAGTCATGTGCAGTCATGCTGACTGAGCATATGAGTAAGCATAGTAAGAAAGAATGAGTCATTGTAATCAAGAGTCTAGACCGAGGTCACGTGACTAGATCTTGATAAGATAAGATAAGAAAAAGGGAAGAGAAACGACTAAGTCAAAAGTGAAAAAAGTTCGTAGTGAAGTATAGGCATGATTAGGATAAGAGAAGAGAGCGTTCGTAACAAGTACGGCTGTACTCACTCCTGAATACAACACGTGTGACGATGAAAGCAGCACAATCAGCAGTACTGGGAAAATTACTATGGTTATCAGTTGATACCGTCGTCATTTTGCGAGAGGTAGTACGCCAAGACGGTGTCGCGAACATATCTTACAGGGAGTTATTAAGCAGACTCCGTGTCGGTGCATGTACGGAAGCTGACATGGAGACATTAAAAGCTCGGATGCTAAACAAGATCGTGATACACGAAACAATCCTTTCAAAGTGGGAAAACGCACCGTTCGTCGTAACCGATAATGAAGTAAAGGATGCCCTCAATGTTAAAGCTGCCAAGGTGTTCGCTAAACGTACAGGCAGCAAATTAAACTGGTATTACAGTACAGACTGTGCGTCAGGAGAACAAATCACAGACGGAGATCTGCGTAGTCACTTACAGTCATTTCATTCCAGCACAACCGCACAACGATTGGGAATGTTGCCTTTAGTGATAGGAATGCCTGTCATGATAGTCCAGAATTTTGATGTGCCTAACAGAATCGTCAACGGATGCACCAGATGCTTGAAATCGATTTGATACACGACCGACAACTTTGGTTATCGTCATGCCCACTCTTGTGTGTTTGACCAAGTGTCCAGCGTGGAATCATCCCTGCCAAACTTGCTCAAATATCACGCCGTAGCTCTGGAAGACACCGTCGACTTAAACTTCCGTCACCCACACTCTGGCAAAAAATGTAAAATTCGGCGAACTCAACTTCCTATTCTGCCAGCCTTCGCAATGACAACCCACAAATCACAGGGCCAGTCAATGTATAGCGCAATAATTGACCTCAAGGCTTGTTCTGGTCGCGAAAGTCTGTATGTCATGCTATCTAGAGTGACATCATTAGACGGGTTAGCAATATTGCACCCGTTTTCAAAAAAATGCATCACATGTCGACCAAGCGAGGATGCAAGACGAGAAGATAAACGTCTCCACATATGTGACTTACTAACTACCCAAAAACACGGAAGCGTCGCTGAACAACATCAGGCAACAAACGCCCTCTTGGAACTGAATACCATACCAAAAGTCAATTCATGTCCCCCCGATCACAACAAAGATCCAAATCAGTATGGAGTTCAACTGAATGATATTCAATCACAGGCAGAGCAACAATTCATTGCGAAACAAACACGTGCGCGAAAACGCAAAACTCACATAGACGACACAGGGCGCTCAGCCAAGTGCTTAAAGACCTCAAAGCAACCCTAAGGCCTTAACATACAAATTCCGGTAAGTCAGACTCCTAAAGCTCCTTCAAATGTATTCACTTGTTCGAGGTCTTCCCACCCACACTCTGAAAACATGACTAAACCGACCCCTTAACGATTTTTAAATGTTGCATCCCTTTCGATGCTCTCTACAGCATCAACGTCTGCCCCTGCTGCAATCACTGCAAATGACTTCCGACAAAAAATCTATTGCAAATCAGAATGATGGTGTCGCGACGCCTACTCACGACGACAATGTTGTAATGGCGGAACCCACTGCTAACGAGGTTACTGTTCCTCAGACACCTACGTCCTCTGCTTCGTCCGAAGATAACATGGACATCTCTCCTGAGAGCGCCTTCCTCTATCGTGTCAATGCGAGCGTATATGATGACTGTGTTGAAAACATTCTTTCTCTGCCATCTCGTACATGTTACAGCGCTATTTCCATACAAGCACTTTCACCGGACTTAGTCATTTTCACTTCACTCATCTTATCTTATCTTGATCTAGATGATCTTAGACATGTGTTCTTTCTATTCACACGGTCGCCCAATATGGTTACATTACTTTCTCACCAGTGTCAACACTGCCTTTAGATCGGGAACCTTATCTATTAATCTCCGTGCTGTGCATGGCTATGCCACAGCCTTTGCCTCATGTATCAGAATGTTCCATCAGAACTCTTTCATTTCCGTCTCGGCTATGTACACTGCCTCGTCTCCATACCTACATTCCCATGGGTCTAGGGTATTTACTTATATAGTCTGATTAGTGTACAAACATGTACACACATAGAATAGTATATAAACCCCAAGGAACGGCTGGTAAACCCCAGCTTAGTTCACTTGGTTTTTCCTCAGAACCAACCGTCCTATCTCAGTCCTCTCTTCTTCATTTCCCTCTCACTCGCTAGTGATAGTGTAGACCTGATCCTTAATTGGTTTTGGGTTGTTTCACTTGAACTAAGCTCTATCTTTTCACCTCTACGCTATCACCAGCGTTTCCCCTCGTCACGAAACCACTTCGTTCGTCACCCGTCGACAACACACAAGTGCGTGGCATTCAGGCCTCTTAGGTACAAACGTTGACAAAGCTCGTTAAGTGTACCACCCCCATCTTCACGCTACCCTTCGTTCCCTTCCCAGAGCCGAGATCTCGCCAGTCGAGCATCTCAACCACCCATACATAGCTTCGGTAGCCATCACTAACCGTAGTACGTACGCGGTACCATACGTGGGAGACGAAGAAGAGCCAGACGCTGCAGCTAAGTTGCCTCTGTGAGGTTCGCAAAGTATCGTACCTATAGGGTCGATAGAACGCTAGAGGACATAGGAAGGGATATCCCCAGAGTAGTAAAGAGAGAAAGAAGTGCTACCCTGGTCTTAGAGGAACCGGTTAGGAAGAAGCCGAAGACGGTAAAGAAACCGGCGGCATTCAGGAGACAAATCAGAAGGTCTCAATTAGGACAGTTGCAGGCAGACGAAGGCTCTACTAGGATAGTCTTA
>JBBPLD010000264.1:0-16350 GCA_038089555.1 Chalciporus chontae | reverse complement strand
CGTGAACGTTCGGAAGAAGGTAGGATAACTGAGGATGGAGAGGCGTATGATGAAAGGACTTGTTGGGATCGTTGGGAATGGTATGGAGTGCATATGTGAGCTCAGAGAACTTGTGCTCCTTACACCGGGCTTATCCTATAAGGGATCTTCGGCCTGTACCAGTTTATCAGAGCTCACCCCCATTGTAAGACCGGTACAGGCCGGATATCTCCTATAAGGGATTTTCGGCCTGTACCAGTGTCTTAGAGGCTAGTTTCATTGCGAAGCTGGTACAGGCCGGGCCTGTCCCATAGAGAGGCTTTGGCCTGTACCAGTTGATCAGAGCTCAATCATATTGTAGAATTGGTACAGGCCGAATATCTCCTATAGGGACCCTTCGGCCTATACCAGTTTATCAGAGCTCACCCCCATTGTAAGACCAGTGCAGGTCAGATATCTCCTATAGGGACCCTTCGGCCTGTACCAGTGTCTCAGAGGCTAGTTTCATTGTGAAGCTGGTACAGGCCGGGTTTGTCCTATAGGGAGGCTCCAGCTTGTATCAATCTGTCAAAGCTCAACCTCATTGTAAAACCAACCTCATTGTAAAACCAGTGCAGGCTGGACTGAGAACATTTCTGGTTATAACTTTTGCCATTCATGATGAAACCTTCAAATGTATATCATGTCCTATGAGACAGTCATATACTTCCCAAAGCTATCCTCTGCTTTGCTGCATATGCCCTTGGTCCTCCTTCCCGACACTCCTTTCTCTGACAATCCCATAGCTGTTCATGATGGTTGAACCACAAGGTTGTCCAAAACATTTCATGTTTCACCATATTAAGCTCTTCCCTCCACCGCTCATACCTTGCCCTGGCTTTCAACCAACTGATCCTTAAGACTTAGATTTGAAAACATCAATATCTCCTTCAATAATGCGTCATTTGTTCACTTACACTCTTCATTCCAAATATTAGAGGATCCTTCTGCCCCTCCAATACGCCAGAACCATGGAAGCACATAAGAGCCTTGTCCAAAGCGATTTTCCTCGGTGATATCCTTGGTTAGACCCAGGTCTTTATGGTTTATGACTTCATACTTTTAAAGAGTGTCTTCGGCAACCTTCAATTGAACCAATGCCTTCCTTGCTCGTTGATAACTTCTAACATGCTGATTAATCTTGAGGGTAATTCTTCTGAGCTCTTGTTGGGATCTGGTATCTGTCCGGATTGAGGTAGAGCTTCAGAATTTTGACCTAAAGAGAATAGACTTAACCCCCAAATCAGTTCTCAGTTGTTCCAAGCAATCATTAGTTGTCCAATGCGCAACTGGACTTCCTCCTTCATCATATCCTGTAACCTCTCCTCTTGATCTGAGCCGGTGGCCACCACTGAAGAAGGCATCCAGAAGGATAGGTTCTCTGCTGGACAATACCCATTCCCATTCCCATCTCCATCTTCCTCAGCTTCCTTCTCCTCATCTCCCTTCCAAAAAAGTCGTTTCTTTTCATTCTCATCCACTATCTCTGCAATCCCAGCCTGAGGGTCTTCCTCGAGATAGTATTCAGGAACATTCTTGGGTAAAGAGGTGGCATCTGAGTCCCACTCTAATCCAGCAGTGAAGAGTGAGACTGTCTGATTAAACTTCATTATCCTCCTATGAAGCCTTTGTCGCTTTTGCACAACATTAGCCTTTTGTCTAGCCGAGGCATCCCTCGGCAGACATTGAATATCTGCACGAAGTGCATCTCTATGCAATGCAATTTTAAACACCACCTTGAAGAAACACATATCTAGCACTTACTGAGCATCCTCAATACTAATCCCTTCAATTATCCAGGCTATAGAACCTTCTCTGGCCGAAGAGGCACTCCCTTCCTTCAGAAGATTCAATCTCATCTCCGCCAAGGTAGGGGCTATAAATAGAGTGAATCAACTCTGAAAACAAATGTTCTGATGATGACGCACCTTTGTCCATTTGCAAACTGTATGTATCCAAAGCTTTATCTCTTTTCTTGTCTGCTCTTTCAGCCTCTTGGACCCAAGAATTCAATATGCCGATTTCCAAGGATTCACTTAGTTCCTCAAATGGTTCCTTAGTCTTCTTCACCCCATCTGATGCCAATGTATGTTTCCTTAACAGAGTTTTGACTATATAATAAATCTCAGTGAACTTTGATGTGTACCAGCCAATAGAAGTATCATGAACCAAGTCCAGTAAGCTTCTTCCAGTTAGAATCCCTCATGTGGTCATCATAGAGCTCCTGCCGGTGAGCCAAGGTCATAGATCTAGCAGAAGGAGAGATTTTGTTAAAGGAGGCCCAAAGAGTTTCCAAGATTTCTCCGTCAACATGACTGTTACAGCGCTATCTCCATACAAGCACTTTCACCGGACTTAGTCGTTTTCACTTCATTGATCTTATCTTATCTTGATCTAGATGATCTCAGACACGTGTTCTTTCTATTCGCACGGTCGCTCAATACAGTTACATTACTTTCTCACCAGTGTCAACACTGCCTTTAGATCAGGAACCTTATCTATTAATCTCCGTGCTGTGCATGGCTATGCCACAGCCTTTGCCTCATGTATCAGAATATTCCATCAGAACTCTTTCATTTTCATCTCGGCTATGTACACTGCCTCATCTCCATACCTACATTCCCATGGGTCTAGGGTATTTACTTATATAGTCTGATTAGTGTACAAACATGTACACACATAGGATAGTATATAAACCCCAAGGAACGGCTGGTAAATCCCAGCTTAGTTCACTTGGTTTTTCCTCAGAACCAACTGTCCTATCTCAGTACTTTCTTCTTCATTTCCTCTCACTCGCTAGTGATAGTGCAGACCTGATCCTTCATTGGTTTTGGGTTGTTTCAATGACCTGCTCCTTTAAGAAACATCAGACTAAACCTAGGAAAGCAGGTGAGCTTGTGAGCGCTGAGATGAAATTTTCCAATGGCAGGCACAATCTCCATGTTCTCAGGCACTGAGAGAGCATTACACTTCTGGACTCTCACTGAAAATCTTTTGTGCCATTGACAAGCCACATCATAAATGATCATGGCTTTTTGTATACCATCGGATTTGTAAGAAATGGCTTGGCAAATCGAGTAGTCAATATTCTTGTGCCTATTTCAAGCCAGAGTTTACAATTACCAGATATGTGTCATTCAAACTAGATAACTCACTGTTCTCCCTTGTAAAAGTCGACCACAGAATGGGGAACAAAGCATTCATGTTGAGCACAGGCTGTTGCGCCCACCCCAGTGGCCCTTAAGTGCGTCTTGCTTGTATTGGCATTATTGACTGCCCGATGATTCTGACAAGTTGACCTCTGCAAAAGGTGAAGAATGAGCCATTTCTTATTGATCGAATTGACCAGAACCTAGAATCTACCTCATTGTTAGTCTCTGCTGCCTTCACATGGTTTTCATATGGCTTGTTGGCCACCATATAACCCAGACTGTCAGAAAGACTGATGTCATCCTCTGGCCTTTGCATTTTCATATGCTGAGCAGTAAAATTTCCATCCATCACATAACAAAGGGCCACGATATCACTTCAATCATGTCAATAATATACCAGTAGTTAGAAACGACCTGCTTACCTATCATACTCTTCCATCCATTTCTCTGGCAAGTTGATTCCAGGTTGAGGACATGCTGGACAAAATATGGCCAGCTCTCCATGACCTGGCTTTTGCTCAGGTTCATGGCCAAATTCTGCTCGTTTTCGATTTGTAAGGTCTCTCCACATTCTTGATACCCTCATTAATTTCCGATAGCGATCCTTTTAATAAACATCCCTGTGAGAATCAGTGATACATCAGACCTGGAATGACACTTACCGGAAGGCTATCAGGAAAGGCATTATTGGTGACCCTCCTGAGTTTTGTGTAGAAACTAGCAGCAGATGTTTTGCACTCCAGGGCCTCAATGAGAAACTCATCCAGGACATCAAATGTGAATGCAGTTTGAGGCTTTGTAATGCTGAAAGGAAAAAGACGTGCCCGTAGAAGTTGAAGATGTTTGTCCTGATTGCTGGCTCCATTGCATTTGCACCACTTTACAGTCTGAACAAAGATTCCCGAAGAGTCGATGATAGTAAAATTATCGCAGGACCAATCCACACCACCAATAGCCGGGTTCAGGGGACATGGATCTCCATTGTGACCTAAATTCAATGTGAATCCAAGGTCTCCGAGAGTTACAGGCTAGTAGAACTCTCCATTCTACTGCTGAAGTCGATGAAAAGGGATCTTGCAGTGTGCTTTTACAGCGCACTGCCCACACCAGGCATGATTACCGAGGCATGAGAGGCAGCGAATAGAGCCATTCTTCTGAGCACAGTCCATACATTTCTGCAGGGAATCATTGGTGGCTTCTGACTGCAGAAGAATAGAGAGATATTGAGCCCAATAAGGAATTCACTCTGCCAGAAAATCATTTTGGCCCTTCTTTTCAGTAGATACTTAATCTCACAGTTAAATGTGTCCTTACTTTGGTTGACCTTGTACTGGAAGCCTCCTGAACATTAAATGAGAAGGCCTCATCTCCAAAGGCTATCTCTAAGAGAGGAAGTTGACTGGTCTCCTGAGGTCTGGGGGTCTTGGATACCTTTCTTCTGCGGGGTGTTTCCTCATCGGATGATAATTCGTAATAAGGAGTGACATCCACAGAGCGATAGGTGGGTTTTCCCCTTCTAGTTGTAGCAGGGGCGAAAACTACCAAAGAGTTGCCACTAGGCTCACATTTTGCAGGTCTAGATCTGCTAGTGGAAACCTTGGCTTTCTTCGTCTTTGGAGCCTGTAACATGGTACAACGTCAAGTTCATTCAGGCTCAGGACTTATATTATCACCCAAAAAATGAACATGTATTCAAAGCGAACTTCTAACAAATTGACCTAAATATGGCAGGTCCACCATGCTGACTGGGTGGGGAAAGAGGGTCTGGCTATTCCCAATCGCTCCTGCACATCATCCTTTGAATAATGAACAATCACCAATCTCTCACCACCAGTCCACTCATCCACAGAGTGTGTCAAGTGCTTTCCAGGAAACAGTATACTTGTTCCCACCCCATAAGTGAACTCGGCCCCAAAATCATCCAACCAAAGTTTGGCATCATGATCCTGACCAAAGCTAAGCAAATGATCATAGAAGGTAAGGGCCCCACCATGATTCCGATGTGGTGGCGAGAGTCGGTTAGCGATGACGTCCATACTGGAGTAGACTGTAGGCCAAAAGAATGAGGAACTCTCTTGAATGAGCTGCTGGGTAGAGATTGAGTTCCCTGCCCACATTTCTGGATGCACCACCTGCAATACTGCATCGAGCAACCCCTCTAAAGGCTGTATCATTTGAAGCCAATTCTGAATGGTCTCCAAATGCAGTAACAGGGATGAGTATATGGGATCTTGCTGATGCTTCTCTGAATGTCAATATTCTGCTGGACTGAATAACAATGGGCATAACATATCTTATGTTCAGTTGCCAGCTTACCCACAGATAATGACAACTTTCCGGCGCCAAAAGTGGCCTTGCTGCCTCCACAAGTGAAATCTTGCATTCGCCAGTTGGTTGGATCATTGCTATTCTTCAGTGACTTGCCAAAATCATTCTTCAGTGTAGTGGTTATGATATTTAATTCTGTCTGATAATATAAAAATCAGTCAGTGAAACCCCTTTCTTACTTGGTCAAATACATACAACTCGCTGAGGAGTTAATAGGCCAGGAAGATATCATACAATAATCCTCCCGTGCATGTCTAGAACAGTGGTGGGTTTGGTGATGGGCCTCAAATGTACCTGGGCAAAAAACCTTTCTGAGCGTCGCTTGCGCTCAGACTCAGACCATCTCTCATAGTCCCATGGCAGCCTAACTAGAAACAGAAGGTAGGTCATCTCTATCAGGAAAGATTCCAGGCTAGAGATACTGGAATTTAGGAAGGCTGCCACAATGACAGCAGCACAAAGCTTAATCTCCGCCTCTGTGATGGGTGACATAATGCCCACTGTCGGCTGAATAGAAGGCAACCTCTCTGATTGCATCCATAATGATTGCAATAAAGCCTGAGTCCTAAGCCTGCCATTTCCTATGGTATTATTTTTTTCTCAGTCAAAACATTGTTCTCATACCTTGGCTTCTGAAATTTGTCAAAGGCCACATTTCCATCCACAATGACAGAACTTTTAATGCCTGCATTCAAAACCTTTCGGATCTCTGTCAGCAAAGGATGCAAGGTCATCATCTAGTCAGAAGGAGTTTAAGGTTAAACTTATAGCTGCCCATCAATTTCAACATTCTTTCCCATGATGTGACGACATGATTGACACTGACAGGGAGGCAATTTTATAGTTATGCCAGTTTATAGCCTATCAAAATTTGGGAGCTGTAAGGGAAGCTATTATCTGATATAGGGCCCCGACTCACCTTAGATGTGGTAGTCAAGGGAAGGATGTATGTAGGATCAAGGGGAGAATGTATGTAGGATAGGGCCCCAACTCACCTTAGATGTGGTCGTCGAGGGGAGGATGTACATGGGATAGGGTTGCAGCTCTAACAATGAATGAATAAGTTTATTTGGCTAGCTACACTCATTACAGTGAAATACCGGTAGATCAAATTGGTCTGACCACAGAGGACCAGCATGTGGTCACGTGACTTTGGAAAATCGGCATAGTGTGTCACATAATCTTCATTTGTTATATTTGAACATCAAGTGCTCGAGACCAACTCGAATTTTGCAAATGAAACAAAAACAAAAACAAAAGAGCAGGCTAGCTTTTCCAGGAGGGGCCCTCTCCTTTCCAAGCCAGCTCTGCAAATGAAAGTACATGACAACCAAAAAATATCTTTCTACAATCTAAAAACGCGATGGGAACAGAAAACTTGATTTAGTCTTGACCGGTCTAACATAGATTATCCTGTGAAAAAAAGCGTGAGCAGTGTGAGAGAACCACAGTGAAGACTTACTGAGCAATTAGCGAGCAAGGTCAGATAGGAAATTAGAAATCCAATGAGCGAGGACGCAAGCACAGGACCAAGCATCCCGATGTAAGGAGCACAAGTTCTCTGAGCTCACATACGCACTCCATACCGTTCCCAACCGTCCCAACTACACCCCTCATTGTATCCAACTTCGTCCTCAGTCATCTTACCTTCTTCTGAACAATTACGTTCCTACCCGAGCTACTCCGATCGTCGGGTGCCGTGCATCCCGAGTCCAATCACTGTCGGATCCGAGTCCTACCATCGTTGGGTTTGAGTCTTCGAGTTCCAGTTGTCCAGGATCAGTTGGTACGTGTTTCTTTTACTTTCTTTTCTTCCTATTTCTCTATCTACGATGTGATACTGGTGACTGCGAGCTATGATTGTATTGGACTGTCATCGGACTCTACTTATCATTCCTTACCTATGTTCTGTACGTCTTGGGTTACACCCGAGCTATAAAAGCCTGTACTCAGGCACAAATAAATCACTTTCCTTCCTCCACATCACGTCTAAAGTCTAAGAAATCGTCCGTCCATCTGTCTGTCCATACAAGTGCAGTCATACTCGAAGTTCACGATCCATTCTACGCATTATCCGCTTCTCCTCCTTTCTTCCCTACCTTTGGGTCTATTGTCGAACTCCTAGGGACTCTTCGGGAGACTATCCTTGCACGTCTCAAGAGATCCTTGGCCTATCCCCAACTTCCTATTACTTGTCTTCTCGACAGCATCCCTTTGGGACGAACCATTCGTTGCCTTCTCATCATTCTCGAAGTCCTGCACCCCGGGGCTTCTATCATCTTTACAACTGGAGCCCCTCATGAGGGGATCTAGAGAGTTGACCAAGATGGAGCTTAGGCCAACCCTCCAACGTCACGAGATACAAGATCTCCTCTCCCACTTTCGCAATCTTGATCTCTCTAACCGTCAATGCGGATTTCTTCATCCCGGTCGGACCGAGCTCCGACGACAATCAGTTTAGTCTAAATCAATCCGAAACCGGACCGCAGTCACCTTTTTTTTTTTTTTTTTTTTTTTTTTGAATCAATTATTGTCCCGTGTGGTAAGGATACCCTATGTAGGACACATCTAATCTAGGTACTAGGGGGCACCCGTGCCCCCACTGCATCCCCGGTTGTGCGAATGCCCCAATGAGCGAGACTGAGTCCCCCCATCAGTCCTGTCGTTCCCGCCGACAGTTTTAGACGCACCGACCTTCTAATCAGCGGGTGTGCCTGTTGTTCCGAGGCGTGTAGAGGTGAGGCTGCTGGCGAAGATTCTAAGAAGCATGTACTCGGACCGCCGAGGCGACCAGGTATGGAGGGGAATAAGGGTGCGGCAAGAAAGGTAAGATAAGGGTGCGGCAAGAAAGGTAAGATAAGGGTGCGGCAAGAAAGGTAAGATAAGGGTGCGGCAAGAAAGGTAAGATAAGGGTGCGGCAAGAAAGGTAAGATAAGGAGGGGGGAGTCATGGTTGTTGTTATGAACAAGTTCACTTCACCCGGCGGAGACTCTAAGTGCCTTACACTTATAGGAAAGGGAATGAGGATGGGAGCACCCAAAACTCAATTGCGAGTATTGCAACGAATAGATTAGGCTGATGTGTGCGGTAGATACATGAGGTTTATATAGATATTAGAGAATGCGCACAGACCATCAGCCGAATATAGATCATACAAGAGAATGGATAAATAAGGAAGAAGTATGCGGAAACAAAAGATAACCAGGTACCAGGCACGAGTCTAGACCATGACATCATTGCTGACTCATCTAAGTCTAGACCCAAGTCACGTGATCTGATTACGTAAAGGTTCCGCGGAGTATCCGGACTAAAAGAATGAATCCAGCTATTACCCCTAAGGCGGTGCAAGGTCCTTGGTTCGAACCGTCCGTATGGCAAAAGATTAAAAGTTTTTAAATACTATAACACTATCCCCTCTCTATGAATCGTATTCCAGACGATTATTTTTTATGTGGAGTTTCCGTAAGATTTTCATAAGGTTGGAATAAACGAGAAAACTCGGTCATGGTCATATTTCGTAATCGGCATGGGGCGGACGGGTTCTTTTTATGGAATTCTTTTATGGCATCGGGTGCATTTGTCAAATGCGATGCTTTTTCCCATGTCCGTGTTGAAGTTCAAACGTCGTTACATAATCATTGCTTACCTAATCACGTACTCATTCTCACTCGTTCGTAGCTACATCACCTCAGTTGACTCCGTAATAGTCACCTGAGCTTATTCTCGTCTACAGGTTATGAGCCCTGGCTCTGACTGAAAAAGCCGGGAAAGTATCACGCGAAAAAGTCCTACCAAAGCCACAATCACTCGAACAAAATGTCTACCAGAGTTGGAGACCGAGTATTGGAAGTTTCGAAGCTAGATGCTTCTGGGAAAGACTGGCCAGTGTGGAGAAACCGATTGGTGTTGTCTCTCACAGCACGAGGGCTGAGCGGGTACTTATTCGGGACGAAGCCAATGCCAATTGACCCAGGTCAAGGGCATTCCGTGGCGTGGATACCAACGACGGTCGACGAACTTCGGGCCGTCCGCGAATACGAAGAGTCTCTCGAAAAGTGGATTGAGGAAGATGCCATCATAAAACAGCAAATTGCTATTACCATCCCCGACTTCCTGTTTATCGAAATCATGTCGAAACCTACATCCCGTGACTACTTCAATACATTGAAGGACAAATTCGAGAACCAGTCGCTCGTCGTCGGCGTTGAGAAACGGCGACAACTCGGAGAGTTGAAGCTCAAGGACGGAGGTGATGCTCGCGCCCACTTCGAGAAGATCAAATCCCTCCGCGAAGAACTCGCATCCCTGGGACACCCTGTCTCCGACGACGAGATGTTCAACATTATCTTTGTCTCGCTACCCCGTTCCTATAACGCCGTCCTCACGTCAGTCTCGTCGAACATGAGATTGCTAAATCGTCAAATTACCTCCTCCGAACTGACGCATATGGTCATCGATACGTACGACCACTTTGTTGCACAAGGCAGCGCAAAGCCTAAGTCAGAAAAAGACGACGCTGCGTTCTATGTCAACACGAAGAGAGACTTTAAAGGAAAAGGGCGTACGAAGAGGTTCGACGGCGATTGCAACAACTGCGGATGGTATGGACATAGAGTCCGAGACTGTTGGGAAGAGGGTGGTGGTAAACACGGCGAAGCACCAAAAGGGTGGAAGTCGAGAGGAAAGAAGAGCAAAGACTCGAAGGATTCGAAGAACTCGAAACCCACGAAATATGCTCATGCTGCCACCAGCGAGAACGAGCCGGACACTGTCTGGTTAGCGGATGGCTCTGTCGACGAGCCTGAACCCACGACATCCATATCCTACGCCATTCTCACGCAAACCAACTTGTCGGCCACTACCATCGAGCTTTACGACAGTGGTGCATCACAACACATGTCTTCCTATCGTGATCAATTCACCAACCTCGTTTCCATTCCTCCCAAGCCTATGACAGCAGCCGACAAGCGTACCTTTAACGCAACCGGTCGCGGAGACCTACACGTTGAGATACCCAACGGAAACACCAAGACACATGTTCTCTTGAAGAACGTGCTGTACGCTCCGTCACTAGGTGTTACAATCGTCTCGATCAGCGAGCTCGCCTTGGCAGGCTATGCTGCACTCTTCCGTGGCACGGTTTGTCGTATTTTCAACTCTCGTAAACGCCTGGTTGGAGAGATACCTGTCAGCAATGGCCTCTATCGTGTCAGAGGCACCGCAAAACAGTCGTTCGCAGGCGTCGCTAGCACGACGGAGATGCTTACCATGGAGGAGCTGCATGCTCGACTCTCGCATATTGCGCCATCCACAATCCGGGAGATGCTTGCGAAGGGAATGGTCGAGGGTGTTAAGCTGGATCCACTACATCAAACAATGGGTCAGTGCGAGTCATGCGAATACGGGAAAGCGATCCGCAAACCGATCGGGAAAGTTGGCGAGCCGAAACGCTGCGAAACGTTCGGCGACGAGGTGCATACAGATGTCTGGGGGCCATCAGATGTTCAAACCCCAGGTCACAAGAAATATTACACGTCGTTTACGGACGACTTTACCCGTTATACGCACCTCTACCTTCTCGCCGCGAAATCCGACACCTTCGACGCTTACAAGTCGTATTCGGCATGGGCGAAGACACAGCACGGCGCCATTATTAAACGGTTATGCTCAGATCGCGGCGGCGAGTACCTGAGCGACGAATTCAGTCGTTACCTGAAATCCGAAGGCACAGAGAGGAGGCTCACTACGCACGATACGCCGCAGCACAACGGAGTGGCTGAACGGCTCAACCGAACGCTCGTTGAGCGCGTACGCACAGTCCTGCACGCAAGCAGACTCGCGAGAAATCTATGGGGGGAGGCATTAGCGCACGTCGTATGGGTGAAAAACCGCACGGCGTCTCGCGTTCTCGACGGCAAGACGCCACACGAGCTGTTAATGGGCAAGAAGCCCGTTTTGACTCACCTACCTGAGTGAGGAGTACGGGTGTGGGTCCACGACGACTCTGGTCCCAAGCTTGATGCCAGAGCTCGCGAGGGGCGCTGGGTTGGATTCGATGCCGAAAGCAGAGCGCACCGAGTCTACGATGAGAGCCGTCGTACGATATCCGTCGAGCGCAATGTCTCGTTCGAGAAACGCGTCGCCGATTCGTGAGGAAAAGGGCCGCAGATCGAGGGAGAGAGTAGGAATAGTGCTGAAAACGATCAGCGGCATGAAACGAGCAACAACGAAGGTCAAAACAACCTACCTACACCTCCCGCAGAATCCCAGAGCATCCCCGAGTCGCCAGCGATCGAGAAAATCAGTCCCACAGACGAATCGAGACCGCCAGAACCTACCATTCAAGTCCATCAATCAACACACTAACGAACGGAGTCGCCATATGTTCGGATGCTGCGCGAAAACGTCGGTACGCACAACGGACGAGGTGGCGACCCAATCCTGCCACGAGGGATCCAAGGCGTGGCTCTTGAAGGCCGTTGTGAGAGTGAGGGGGAGAAAGCGACGATAGAAGTTGATATGGCATGGGAATTCGACGAAGAAGACACCGCTTACGCAATGTACGCGGGTGTTTGCGAGGCAGAGGCGTTGGAACCGCGTACCGTCGACGAAGCACGAAGACAACCGGATTGGCCTCGATGGGACAAGGCGATAACGGCCGAGTTGAAAAGTCTTGATGACGCGCATACGTGGGACGTCGTACCGAGGCCACCCAAACCAACGTAGTCGACTGCAAATGGGTTTCAAGATTAAGAAGAACTCAGCAGGCGAGATCGATAAATACAAAGCGCGACTTGTCGCTCGCGGATTCACGCAAATCCAAGGAGTCGATTACTACGAAACATATGCCCCAGTCGCCCGTCTCTCATCTCTCCGTCTTATTCTCGCCATCGCCGCTCGCTACAATTGGGACATCGACGTTTTCGACTTCCACTCAGCTTTCCTTAACGGCAAACTCGACGACAATGAAATTATATATATGGAACTACCACCTGGTTTCAATAAACAAGGTCGGGACCTCGTCGCTTGCTTACGAGTTGCCCTCTACGGCTCAAAGCAGGGCGCGCTGAAATGGTATCAGCGGCTCTGCAAGGAGCTCGATGAACTCGGTCTCAAACGTACTCAGGCTGATTGGGGAATTTTCGTAGCGAAAATTGGTGATGACCTGCTCGTCCTCGCTTCGCATGTCGACGACTGCACGATAACGGGTTCATCGAAAGAGCTCTTAAAAGCTTTCAAAGACGAGATCGGATCACGATTCAAGATCACAGATCTCGGGCCCATCAGTTGGCTTCTCGGGATGAAAGTAATCCGCGACCGCAACACCCGTACAATTGCCATCTCGCAACAACCCTACATCGAGGCAATTCTCGCGAAGTACAACTTCGCTGACCAGAAACCAGTGTCTATCCCCATGGATCCAAATACACAGCTCTCTCGATCCCAATCTCCGAAATCTGCTGTTGATATTGCCAAGATGCGACAAGTACCATTCCGCGCAGCTCTCGGTTCGCTTATGTATCTCGCTGTGGGTACTCGACCAGATATCGCATTCGTTGTGTCGACGCTTGCTCAATTCACCGAGAATCCCGGACTACCACATTGGGAGGCGCTTAAACGCGTCTATCTTTATCTCATCGGAACATCGTCATGCCATTTCCGGCTACGCGTTCCTCATTGACGGAGGAGCAATCTCTTGGAGTTCGCGCAAGCAGGAGCTCGTCACTCTCTCGACCACTGAAGCCGAGTATGTCGCGTCCACCCACGCGGCTAAAGAAACTCTCTGGCTCCATAGACTCATCGGAGAAATCTTCGGACCACTTCGTAACCCCACTATCCTTTACAACGACAATCAGTCCGCCATCGCTCTCACGAAGGATGGTAATTATCACGCTCGTACCAAACACATTGACATCCGTTATCATTTCATTCGTTTTTCTAGTTCAGATGGTTCTATTCACCTTCTTTATTGCCCTACTGATAATATGGTTGCTGATACCCTTACTAAAGCTCTCCCTTCGGCTAAGGCTAAACATTTTGCTTCGGAACTTGGACTTCGTGCCGTTTGAGGGGGAGTGTTGAAGTTCAAACGTCGTTACATAATCATTGCTTACCTAATCACGTACTCATTCTCACTCATTCATAGCTACATCACCTCAGTTGACTCCGTAATAGTCACCTGAGCTTATTCTCGTCTACAGTCTGATCAGAATCATCCCAGCCTTTCCAATGAACCAAGTATTCTAGTTGTCCATCCTTGATACGAGAATTTGCCAGGAAGTCTACTTCAAACTCTTCGTCGCCTTCGTCATTCACCACAATCGCATCAGGACAATGGACGGGTTGCCCTTCCAACGGTTCTCGAGCCGGTTTGACTCGTTTAACGTTAACCGTGGGATGTATTTTGATCTTTTTGGGCAGAATGAGTGTGACAGCATTTGGAAGAACCTTTGAGATCTCGTAAGGTCCTATCCGATTCTGTGTTAATTTGTTCGAAGGGTATGGCATTTTGAGTTTGTCCGTGGAAAGCATAACTTTATCCCTGACTTGGTAATCCGGAGCTTCGGACCGATGCTTGTCCGCTTGCTCTTTCATCCGTTCTCGTGTTTCTTCTAATGCTTGTTCCACTTCTTTATGTGCTTTCACACAATTTTCCACAAATTGGCCAGATAAGGAGGAATCGCCTTCGAATCCCAGACGTGGGAAGCAAATTTTTGTGATAGCGAAGGGGATTGATCCGGCGGCAGTGGAAAGGGAAGAGTTGTGATGGAATTGAGCCATCTTCAACCAATCAGCCCATTCCGTTTGGCGTTTGGCCACATAAGCGCGGAGATACTGCTGGAGTTCTCTGTTCACACGCTCTGTTTGACCATCAGTTTGGGGGTGATATGCAGTTGAAGTTTTCTGTTCTATTCCAAGAAGGGAACAAAGTTCAGAAGTGAACTCCGACACAAACTGGGGTCCTCGATCGGAAACTATCGTAGAGGGAAGACCGTGTCTACACCAAACATTGTCTTTAAATAGAATAGCCAATTCTTTAGAATTAATAGTTTTTAAACAAGGAACGAATTCGACTTCTTTAGAGAAGCGATCTACAATAACGCAAATGGAATCAAAAGAACGTGATTTGGGAATCCCATAATAAAATCTACCGATATATCCTTCCATGGTTCTTTTGGAACCGGAAGGGGAATTAGTTTGCCTGCTTGTGCAGTTGACTTTCCCTTCGTGAGGGCGCACACTTGGCAATGATCTACGTATTGTTTTACGTCTTTTGTGACACCAGGCCACGAGAAATAACGGGTAACTAAATGTAATGTTCGTCCTTGGCCACCATGGCCGCCAATTGGGGAATCATGAAGGATTGTGAGTAGTTGAGTACGTAATGAATCGGGAACGAAAACTTTGTTTTTGTCATTTTTAAATACTATAGCTGATTCGTCGAAAATCAAGTTTTCTATAGTATTATTTTTTATTTTTTCTGATTCGTTTTGTATTTTATCGTAAATAGGGGAAGATAACGAAATGGTATTAATAAATAGAGAAGCAGGAAGGACGGTGATATTTTTATTATGGTCGGGATCGGCTTCTCCGTGATCTTCTTGACGGGATAAAGCGTCAGCCCTCCCATTGGTAGCCCCAGGCTTGTAGATAATGAAATAATTATACTCTGAGAGAAGCGCATTCCAACGTGCTTGACGTGGACTCAGAGTTTGGGGAGATTTCCAATATTCAAGATTTTTGTGATCTGTCCAAATCTCGAAATGATCTCGACCCATTAGATAATGTCTCCATTCCTGTAGTGCCCGAATGACAGCGAAGAGTTCCTTGTCATAAATTGGATAGTTGCGCTCGGCACTACTAAAGGAATGGGAAATGAAAGCACACGGTCTCCAGAGACTGTCATCGCATTTTACCGAGAGCACAGCTCCCATAGCAATGTCACTAGCATCCGTTTCAACACAAACTTCTTTAGAGCGGTCCAGGAATGCCAAAAGCGGAGCTGTGGTAAACTGGCGCTTCAACGTATCAAACGCTTGCTGCTGCTCCGGCCCCCACCTAAAAGGAGTATCCTTTTTGGTAAGATCATTTAAGGGGCGGGCAATTTCAGCGAAGCCCTGAATGAAGCATCGGTAGAAGTTAGCCAACCCTAAAAAGGATTGAACACCCTTTAACCGAGTAGGCGCCGGCCATTCTAAAACAGCCTTAACCTTGGAAATGTCCATCTCTACGCCATTCTTGGAAACCATCATGCCCAAGAATTCTACGGTATCCACAGCAAAACTACACTTTTCTGGTTTAACGTAAAGATCGTTTTCGCGAAGTCTACGTAAAACCTCTTTGACTATTTCGTAATGTTCTGCTTTAGATTTTCCGGATGTAAAGATCATCAGATCATCGATATAAATAATCAAAACCCCAGACATATCGCTAAACAGATCGTTCATCATCTGTTGAAACGTAGGTGGAGAATTGGTAAGTCCGAAGTACATAACGACAGGTTGGAAAGCGCTGAACGGAGTGACAAAGGCCGCTTTCCATTCGTCGCCTTCTTTTATTCTAACATTATTGTAGCCCCATCTGAGGTCCATTTTTGTAAACATATCGGTTCCTTTGAGCCGATCTATAAGGGAAGAAATGAGTGGTAGTGGGTACGCATTTTTAATAGTACCCTCGTTAACGCAGCAGTAGTCCATAACTAATCTCTTTTTTCCATCTTTTTTGGGAATAAAAAATACAGGAGAAGTTTGAGGGGATTTCGACGGACGTAAATACCCTTTTGACAATTCCTTGTCAATGAACTTCTTGACATCTTCTAGTTCCTGTTCAGACATCGGAATTACCCGACCCT